>JAUUTY010000579.1:0-264711 GCA_030979885.1 Lolium multiflorum | reverse complement strand
CCGCTTACATCCAGCACTATATGCATCAGTGTCTCATAGATTCATTTTATATATCACTGTTGATGTCTGTTGCTCTTCAATTTTATATCATTGTTATTGCTAAGCTGTGGTCAAAGGATTGCAACTGCGCACAGTGAGGCATGCTGCAGGAGGCTGCCACCAAGTTCCTGTCAGCCCCACCTTCTGGATGCTTATATAAGCTCAAGTCCAAGGATCAGCCGGGCCGTAACCATCCAAGAGTTCGGGTATATTTTCTTAAGCCACATATACATGCCATGATTTATGTCTGATATTATTACCGGCTCTGTCTAATGCTTTTTAGAATTTGGAAACACCAAATTAGCATGCTTATATTCATCATACACTATTTTTTCACATTTGTTTAGTTTGTAACATAGTGTTATGCACTTGCTTGTCAACATTTGCATTGCTCTGAACTATGCATACACAACCTAATTCTTCCACTTACGTTCAGCGCTACGCACCAATAGTACCTCCCATGTTTCCTTCACCATCCCGATGCGGGAATATGACGGGCCCATGTACATACCCCACATATAACACCTCCTATGGCTCTATCTACCTTTCTAGTAGCTCCTTCACAGAGTTACAGGTATGTATTCTCGGTGGTTTAGCATGAATTGGCATATAGTAAAGTCTTGTTTTTAGTCTTCCCAGCTTCTTACATTTGTATCAATTTTCACATGCAGATGCCTTGTGAACTTCGTCCAATGATTAACCAGATGTGTCGCATGAAGGATCTTTCACTAGTGCATGGCAATGGCAAATTGATGAACAAATACCTACACGGTCTATGAGGTGTATGTCTACAGGAAGCGCAAGCCATCACATATTTGTATGGACATGATTGGAAAAAGTTTGCTTTTGACTACGGTCCGAAGAAGGCGACGAGGTGAGGATCAGAAACTCAAACGGGCAGATATACGTAGCTGCTTAGTTGGAGACACTTCCAAATATATAATATGTAACTTTTTTCTACTCATATCTTTTGATAACTGCATTCTGAGCAGTTTTTCTAAACCATTCCCTCTGTTCTAGCTTGCCTGGGTTTAACATGATCAAAGCTGCAGATCTCCTGACGGAACAGGAGCGGATGTCACAAAGGGCAACCACACCGGCACCGGTTCCCACTCTCACCGCATCGGCACCGGTTCACATGCCAGCTCCGTTCCCATCTACCCAGCAGTCCCCTACATCGGCATTGGTTCTGTAGAGGCCCCATATACTACACATGCCCGGTATCTGCATCGGCTTCTTGGTTCCTCTGCATTGCACCGTTCACCGCACCTGCCAGTCTCCTGCATCGGCACCGGTTCCTGTACCAGCTCCGTTTGCTCTGCCCAGCAGTCTCCTGCATCAGAACCAGCTCGTGTACCGGCCCGGGCTCATGCACACCCCCGACCCAGGATCACCGAGTCTCAGCTCATTCTTTGTGGCCACCCGCGTGTGGTGACCAGGACGCATCTGAAGGCTATGTTCGTGGGTATATGACAGCATAACTGCTCTTATCTTGATGTCTTCTCTGCTCAAAGTCTCACATGGTTTAGTGCATTGGTGCCATTGACTAATTTTTGGTGGTATCTCTTGCTTTGAATCAGAAATTACCTAAAAGTATCTCCAAGGATCTCAATGCTGGCCGAAGGGGCAAGATATCCCTCGTCATGGAGAGTAAAGGTCTCACCGTGGAGGGACGGTACTCCGTCAGTCCCACAGATGGCCGCTTGGCTGTTACTTCTAGGTGGAAAAAGTTCATTGACGGTGCCAAACTTAGCATTGGATCAAAGTTGAAGGTCAAGATCTTTCGATGCCGCTGTGACATGCTGGTCATAAAGTTCGCGGTTGTCTAGTTCTGTTGTCCCATGAGCCCTTAGCAAATGCATTTGTAGTTATACTTATATAAGGTTATCTTATCTGAAGTGCTAATTAATTGTATGGGTGGTAAAACTCTGGCAAGCTTTTGCTCTTAGCAAGTATGTATGTATGATCGGCTATTATGATAACTAATGTTTGTGTTCATCTTAATTTGCATTTCCGTTTTAGAAAAAAACTTAATTTCTATTTTGGCTGACATGTTAGAGAACTATCAAATTGAACCCACAACATGATTCATATAGATTCATTACACTGAGCCACATGTCTTGACCTTGCGATACACTACTTCCATTAATTAGTGCAAGAAGGCTTACCTGAGCTGCTTGAACCATGGCAGATTCGAATCCACCTTATCTATCTAGAAATACAACCTTTGCAGAAAGAGGATTTGCGGTATGGGGAGGCTGACATTGGGGACCCGCATGAGCGACGAGCGGCTCGTCAACGTTTTCAAAGGTGGCCGAGGAGATCGAAAGAAAAAAATAAGCCAAAAATCAGTTGGTAAACAAATTCAAGAAAAGAAACATTTACCTTTACTGAGAGGATGACATGCGGGACCCATGAGGCAGCAGCATCCTCAACTATTTCAAGGCGGCAGTGGATCAAAATAAAAGGAAATAGCGAGAAATTAATTAGGGTAAAAAAATAAATCCATCAAAGAGCTTTTATTGTTCATAGAGGATGACATGTGGGACCGACTTGCCAGTACTGCGTCGTCATCGTTTCAAAAGGCCAGGATCAAAAGAAAAGACAAATAGCCGAAATTAGGGAAAAAATAAAATCCAACAAGAAAACTTTTATTGTTCATAGAGGATGACATGCGGGACCCATGGGCCAGACTTCCTCAGCGTTTCAAAGTCGGCATGAGATTGAAAGAAAAGTCAAGTGACATAATATCAGAGAGCCAAAATAATCCAAGAAAAGAAACTGTTACATAGAGGATGACATACGGGTCCCATTTTGTAGCGGTCTCAACGCTTCCAAGGCGGCACGGGACCGAAAGAAAAATGAAGTAGCCAGAAATCAGGGTGTGAAAAAAATCCAAGAAAAGAAAGATTTCAATTGGGCTGCATCTGGACATCTGGGCCTTCGAACTATGCTGCTGGGCCTTTTGACTTGTACAATTTCAAACCACTCCAAAACAGGAAAGTTCGGATTTTTCTAAAAAAAACGGGAAAGTCCTATGCTTCGCAAAAACAAAAAACAAGGAGATTCAACATATAAGTTTGTTTATGTAAATATAAGATTTAATTTATCCGTTTGCAATAGCTCAGAGCGAAATACAACGTTTATTGTATGCATAAAATAAAATATCACATGTTTCTTGTACGGAAGTGACATCGGGGACCCCGCGAGCCAGCCGGCCCAGTCCAGCGTTTCAAGGCGGCAGGGGATCGAAAATAAAAAAAGCCAAAAATCAGTTGAAAAAATCCAAGAAAGAAAACATTTATCGTTCAGATGACATGCGGGACCCATGGGGCAGCAGCATCCTCAACGTTTCAAAGTGAAGCATGAGATCGAAAGAAAAAGGCAAGTGACATAATATCAGGAGCCAAAATAATCCAAGAAAAGAAACTTTATTGTACATAGAGGATGACATGCGGGTCCCATTTTGTAGCAGCCCGGTCTCAACGTTTCCAAGGCGGCACAGGACCAAAAGAAAAATAAGGCAACAGCATTCTCAACAATTCCAAGGCGGCCGGGGATCAAAAAGAAAAAAAAAGGAAATAGCGAGAAATTAATTAGGGGTCAAAATAAATCCACCAAAGGAGGCTTTTGACCATTCATAGGATGACATGTAGGACTGACTGCCAGCAGCGTCCTCATGTCGTTTCAACGAAGGCGGAGGATCAAAAGAAAAAGGCAAATAGCCAGAAATTAGGGGTAAAAAATAACTCCAAGAAAGGAAACTTTTTTTTGTAAGTAGAGGATGACATGCGGGACCCATGAGCCGGCAGCTTCCTCAACGTTTCAAGGCGGCATGAGATCGAGAAGAAAAAAGGCAAGTGACCAAATATCAGGAGCCAAAATAATCCAAGATTTATTATATCCATAGAGGATGACATGTGGGTCCCATTTTGCGGCAGCGGTCTCAATGTTTCAAATGCGGCTTGAGATCAAGAAAAGAAAGTAGCTAGTAATTAGGGGTAACTCCAAGCAAAGAAAGTTGATGGACATAGAGGATGACATGCGGGTCCCATCAGACCTTGTAACCTCCAGCGTTTTCAAAGAGACGGGATCAAAGAAAAGGCAAGCCAAAAATCGAGAGGGTGAAAAAAAATCCAACAAAAACTTTATAGCACATAGAGGATGACATGCGGGTCCCATGAGCCCGCACAGGTTCCTCAGCGTTTCAAACGTGGCATGAGATCGAAAGAAAAAGGCAAGTGCCCAAATATGAGGAGCAAAAATAATTCAAGAAAAGAAAGTTTTATAGTACATAGAGGATGACATGCGGGTCCCATTTAGCAGCAGCGGTATCACTGTTTGAGAGGCGGGAGGGGATCGAAAGAAAAAGTCAAGTGACCAAATATGAGGTGCCAAAAAAAATCCAAGAAAAGAAAGTTTTATAGTACATAGAGGATGACATGCGGGTCCCATTTAGCGGCAGCGGTATCAACATTTGAGAGGCGGAGGGGATCGAAAGAAAAAAGTCAAGTGACCAAATATGAGGTGCCAAAAAATCCAAGAAAGAAAGTTTTATAGTACATAGAGGATGACATGCGAGGTCCCATTTAGCAGCAGCGGTATCAACATTTGAGAGGCGGTGATCGAAAGAAAAAGTCAAGTACCAAATATATCAGGGGGTTAAAAAAATCCAAGAAAAGAAAGTTTTATAGTACATAGAGGATGACATGCGGGTCCCATTTAGCAACAGCGGTATCACCGTTTGAGAAGCTGCACGGATCGAAAGAAAAGGTAAGTGACCAAATACGAGGAGGTGCAAAAAATAATTCAAGAAAAGAAAAGTTTTATAGTACATAGAGGATGACCCATTTAGAAGCAGCGGTATCACCGTTTGAGAAGCGGAAGATTGAAAGAAAAGGCAAGTGACCAAATTTGGAGTGCCAAAATAATCCAGGAAAAGTTTTATAGTACATTGAAGGATGACATCACGGGTTGATTAGCAGCAAGCGGTATCCACCCGTTTACGAGGCCAGGGGATCGAAAGAAAAAGGTAGTGACCAAATTTGAGGTGCCAAAAAACAAAATCCAGGAAAAGAAAGTTTTATAGTACATTGAGGATGACATGCGGGTCGATTAAAGCGGTATCAGATTTGAGAGGCGGCAAGGATCAGAAAGAAAAGGTAAGTGACCAAATATGAGGTACCAAAAATAATTCAAGAAAAGAAAAGTTTTATAGTACATAGAGGATGACATGCGGGTCAGATTGTGTGACGGTATCACCGTTTGAAGGAGCGCGGGGATCGAAAGAAAAGACAAGTGACCAAATTTGAGGTGCCATGAGATCAAAAGAAAAGAAAGTTGATTGCACATAGAGGATGACATGCGGGTCCCATTTAGCAGCAGCGGTCTCAACGTTTCCAAGGCGGCAAGGGATCAAAAGAAAAAGGAAGTAGCCAGAAATCAGGGGGTCAAAAAAATCCAAGAATAGAAGAATTTTGGTTCATAGAGGATGACATGCGGGACCCATGATCCTGCATCGTAAACGGCTCGATCGGAGGACGTGGAACGAGATGGCGCGATGTAAGAAAAACAATGCCAGAGAGGCTGCCATATGGGCCCTCCCTCGTCGGTGCGGATTTGCGTTGACTCGGCAGGCGAACCCGAGATTTCGAGAGATGCACCACGATCCCCGGTTCATCGCCACGTTTTGGCCGCTTTCGTGGGGCTAGGTGGCCTCCAAAAGCGAGAAAAAAAAGTTTTGACATGCACCACGGAGGGACCAAATCGTCGGCCATGGTACACCGGCAACCACGGCGCGACTTCAGCTTCGTCGGCCATGGCAACTTTGTTGTGATATGGCCATAATGTGGTGATGAATATGTATGAGATGATCATTATTGTATTGTGGCAGCCGGGAGCCATATGGTTGTCTTTAAATTTCATGTTGATAGTATTTCCAAGTAGTTGTAATAGTTACTACATGGAGGACAATCATGAAGGCGCGCCATTGACCTTGGTGTTTCACCGACGATGATGGAGATCATGCCAGAGTTGATGATGGAGATCATGTCGGTGCTTTGGAGATGAAGATCAAGGCGCAAAGACAAAAGGGCCATATCATATACTATGAATTGCATGTGATGTTAATCCCTTTTTATGCATCTTATATTGCTTAGATCATGGTAGCATTATAAGATGATCCTCTCACTAAATATCAAGATAATAAAGTGTTCATCCTTAGTATGCCCCGTTGCTAAGACTTGTCGTTTGAAGCATCTCGTGATGATCGGGTGTGATAGATTCTACATGTGCATACAACGGGTACAAGCCAGTTTTGTACACGCGGGTACTAAGGTTGCCTTGACAGCCTAGCATGTACAGACATGGTTTCGGAACACGGGATACCGAAAGGTAGAGCATGAGTCATATGATTGATATGATGAACACTGAGTGTTCGCCATTGAAATCACATCTTGTTCGTGATGATCGGGCTTGGTGTGGTGGATTTGGTTCGTGTGATCACTAAGACAATACGAGGATATTGTTTTGAGTGGGAGTTCACCTAGTTTTTAATTTGTTAAATTAAAATTTGAACTCAATTTGTCATAAACATTAGTCTAAACTATTGCAAATATGTTGTAATCATGGCGTCCCCATCAATCAATTTTAACCAGTTCCTAGAGAAAGAAAAGCTTAAAAGCAATGGTAGCAACTTCACCAACTGGTTCCGTCATGTGAGGATCTTCCTCAATGGCGGAAATCTGCAATATGGTTTGATGCACCGCTAGGTTCCACACCACCTCCTGTAGTATCCGAGGAAGAAAAGAATGTTTTCGAAGCTCGGGCTAAAGTGTACTCTCAAGTTCAGTGTGCCATCCTATGCAGTCTAGAGGCTTCAAAAGCGTTTTGAGCACCACGACCCTTGTGATATGATCCGTGAGCTCAAGGTTATCTTTGAAACTCATGCGGCCGTGGAGAGCTATGAGGCCTCGAAACAATTCTTTGGCTGCATGATGGAAGAGGGCAGCTCCGTTAGTGAGCATATTCGCTATGTCAGGACATGCGAGAGCTCGATGACTTGGGGATTGTGATCTAATTTGAGGTGTCGTGTTCTCAATCAACATACACCAAGTTACAAGAACTGCGGAACATGAACAAGGAGTTACATGACACTCTTCTCCATGCTGAAATCATGAGGTTGAGACTGAGAAAGAGCACCAAGTGTTGATGGTCAATAAGACCACCAGTTCCAATGAAGACCGGCCAACAAGGACCTCAAGAGAAGGGTGGCAGAAAGGCACCACTCATCTGAGAAGCCTAAGGGTGGCCCTAAACCTGAAATCACGCTGTTGCTATTCTTTGCAGTAGGAAGGGGCAGCACAGACGGAATTGCTCAAGTATCTGGCTGATCTGAAGAGCGGCCTTGTCAAGAAGAAGAAAGGTATATCTATATATGTTATAGATGTTTATCTCCTTTGGTTCTCGTATAGTGCATGGGTATTTGATACTGGTTCGGTTGCTCACATTTGTAACTCGAAACAGGAACTACGGAATAAACGAAGCCTAGCGAGGGATGAAGTGACGATGCGCGTTGGAAATGGATCCAAGGTCGATGTGATCGCTGTCGGCACGCTCCTCTACATCTACCATCAGGATTAGTTTTAGACCTTAATAATTGTTATTTGGTGCCTGCGTTGAGCATGAACATTATATCTGGATCTTGTTTAATGTAAGACGGTTATTCATTCAAGTCTGAGAATAATGGTTGTTCTATTTTTATGAATAATATCTTTTATGGTCATGCACCTAAGAATAATGGTTTATTTCTATTAAGTCTCGATAGTAGCGATACACATGTTCATAACATTGATGCTAAACGAATTAAATTGAATGATAATTCTACTTATATGTGGCTCTGTCGTCTTGGTCATGTTAGAAATGAACGCATGAAGAAACTCCATCCTGCAGATGGACTACTTGAGTCACTTGACTTTCGATCCCATGGCAGATCTGAAACATATCCTAATAGGAAAAAATGTTCAGACTCCATTCTGGTATTATGGGCGAGCTACGGACTTGGTGGAAATCATACATGCAGTGTGTGCCGGACCAATAGTGTAGCCTCGCTGTGATGGTTATCGTTATGTTCTAACCTTCACGAATGATCTGAGTAGATATGGGTATATCTATTTCATGAAGCATAAATCCGAGACTTTTCAGAAGTTCAAGGAATTCCAAAGTGAAGTAGAAAATCAACATAACAAGAAGATCAAGTTTCTACGTTCTGAGAGGTGAATATCTGAGTTATGAGTTTGGCATGCATTTAAAGAAATGCGGAATACTTTCCCAGTTGACACCGCCGGGAACACCACAGCGCAATGGTGTATCCGAACGTCGTAATCGAACTCTCTTAGATATGGTTCGTTCTATGATGTCTCTTACTGATTTGCCGTTATCTTTTTGGGGTTATGCGTTAGAGACATCTGCATTCACTTTAAATAGGGCACCAAAATCCGTTGAAACGACACAGTATGAATTATGGTTTAATAAGAAACCTGAGAGTTGTCGTTCCTTAAAGTTTGGGGTTAACGACCTGTGTAAAAGTTACAACCGGGACAAGCTAGGAGCAAAGCGGAGGAAATGCGTCTTCTTAGGATACCTAAGAAACTATAGAGTATACTTTCTATCACGAGATCCGAAGGCAAATCTTTGTTGCTAAGAGCAGGAACGCTTTCTTGAGAAGGTTTCTCACTAAAGAAGTGGCTGGAAGAAAAGTGAACTCAGAAGCGAGGTTCACCAGACCTTCTCTAGTTGATCGGTAGCGCGATACCCGGAAGATGTTCTTTTGTGCCGCTGCCCCGTGTGAGAGGAAGCTAATGATGATCATGAAACTTAGAGTGAGTAAGTGCTGAACCTCGCAGTCGACAAGAACGTACCACTCCTGATTGATATGATCCTTGTCTAAATCTCATGATTGTGGACAACAATAATGAGGACCCTGCGACGTATGAAGAAGCGATGATGAGCCCAGATTCCAACAAATGGCAAGAAACCATGAAACCCGAAATGGGATCCATGTATGATAACAAAGTATGGACTTTGGTAGATCTACCTGATAGCCGCAAGGCTGTTGAGAATAAATGGATCTTCAAGAGAAAAACAGATGCTGATGGTAATATTAGTGTCTATAAAGCTCGACTTGTCGCAAAGGGTTTCCGACAAATTCAAGGTGTTGACTACGATGAGACTTTCTCACCTGTAACGAAGCTAAAATCTGTGAGGATTTTGTTAGCAATAGCTGCATTTTTCGATTATGAGATTTGGGAGATGGATGTCAAAACGGCGTTCCTTAATGGTGACATTGAGGAAGAGTTGTATATGGTACAACCAAAAGGTTTTGTCGATCCTAAAAATGACAAGGTATGCAAACTTCAACGTTCCATTTATGGACTGAAGCAAGCATCCGGGAGTTGGAACCGGAAGCTTTGATAAGGTGATCAAAGAGTTCGGGTTTATACAGTGTCATGGAGAGGCCTGTGTTACAAGAAAGTAGTGGGAGCTGCAGCAGCATTCCTGATGATATTATATGTAGATGACATATTGTTGATTGGGAATGATATAGAACTATTAGGCAATGTAAAAGGTTATTTGAATAAGTGTTTTTCAATGAAGGACCTTGGTGAAGCAGCGTACATTTTAGGCATCAAGATTTATCGAGATAGATCAAGACGCCTAATAGGGCTTTCACAGTACATACCTGGACAAGATTCTAAAAAAGTTTAGAATGGATGAAAGTAAGAAAGGATTCTTACCGATGTTGCCAAGTAAGGTCTTGAGTAAAACTCAAGGTCCGGCTACGGCAGAGGAAAAGAAAGAGAGAGGATGAATCGGATCCTATGCCTCAGCGATGGGCTCTATCATGCATGCCCATCTTTGTGTACTAGACCGAGATATAGCACATCTTTGTTAGTTTGACTAGCGAGATATCAAAGTGATCCCGGGGATGGAACAACTGGACAGCGGTCAAGAATATCCTAAAATACTAGAAAAGAACTAAGGATATGTTTCTTTGTTATGGAGGTGACCAGAGCTCGTTGTAACAAGTTACACCGATGCAAGTTGGAACAATGATCCTGATGACTCTAAGTCTCAGTCTAGGTACGTGTTTATATTGAATGGTGCTGCGGTAAGCTGGTGCAGCTCCAAGCAGTGCACGGTGGCGAAGTCTTCAACAGAATCGGAATACATAGCGGCTTCAGAGGCTTCATCGGAAGCGGTATGTATGAAGAGGTTCATTGTTGAGCTCGGTGTGGTTCCTAGTGCATTGGACCCACTAGTCATTTATTGTGACAACATGGGTGCCATCGCCAATGCACAAGAACCAAGGTCACACAAGAAGCTAAAGCATATCAAGCTGCGTTTTCATTCGATTCGCAAGTACATCGAAGATGGAGAAGTAAAGATTTCCAAAGTACACACTGATCTGAATGTAGCAGATCCGTTGACTAAAGCTCTCCCTAGGGCAAAGCATGACCAACACCAGAATGCCATGGGTGTTAGGTACCTTACAATGCAATCTAGATTATTGACTCTAGTGCAAGTGGGAGACTGTTGGAGATATGCCCAAGAGGCAATAATAAATTGGTTATTATATCTTTGTGTTTATGATAAATGTTTATATACCATGCTATAATTTTATTAACCGAAACATTGATACATGTGTGTTATGTAAACAACAAGAAGTCCCTAAAGTAAAGCCTCTTGTATAACTAGCTTGTTGATTAATAGATGATCATTGTTTCGTGATCATGAACATTAGATGTTATTAATGACAAGGTTATATCATTATGTGAATGATGTAATGGACACACCAATTAAGGGTAGCATAAGTCATTAAGTTCAATTGCTATAAGCTTTCGATACATAGTTACCAAGTCCTTTCGACCATGAGATCATGTAAATCAATTATACCGGAAGGGTACTTTGATTACATCAAACGCCCTTTGCGTAAATGGGTGGTTATAAAGGTGGATTAAGTATTCGGAAAGTATGAGCTTGAGGCATATGGATCAACGGTGGGATTTGTCCATCATGATGACGGATAGATATACTCATAGGCCCTCTCGGTGGAATATCGTCTAAATGGCTTGCAAGCATATGAATGGTTCATAAGAGACCACATACCATGATACGAGTAAAGAGTACTTGTCAGGAGACGAGGTTGAACAAGGTATCGTGATACCAATGATCAAACCTCGGACAAGTAAAATATCGCGTGACAAAGGGAATCGGTATCGTATGTTATTGGTTCATTCGATCACATAGTTCATCGTTGAATATGTAGGAGTCATTACGGATCTCCAGGTCCCGCTGATGATTATTGATCGGAGAGGCGTCTCGGTCATGTCTGCACATTCTCGAACCGTAGGGTGACACACTTAAGGTTGCGATGTTGCTAGGGGTAGTTTCGGGATTAAAGAAATAGTTTTGGAGAGTTACGGAATTGTTCCGGGAAGATGATTAATAATTTATTAATTAATTGAATTACTAATTATTAATATATATTTATTTAGTAGAAATAAATATGAGGCTAAAAGTAGTCTATGAGTAGTTTTGTTAAATGGGCCAATTAAGTAGCTCATATAAACAGACTATTAAAGAAAAGAGGCAAAAGAAAAGAAAAGGAAAAAAAAAGGACACGGCCCGGCCAGCTGGGCCGATCGGCCGGCCGCACGCCAAGGCCAAGCTAGGCCGGTGCAGAGGCAGCGATCGCTGCATGCACGCTAGCGTGACCAAGGCCAGTGAGTTGCCTTGCTGTACGGCCGGCCGATCGATTCAATGACTTGGAAAATCAGCAAACAAGTTTGCTTGGTTCGTACGGCATTGGCCGGCCGTGGATGCGACTATAAAAGGAGGACGCCGCACGGCACAAAATCAGATTTTTGTTCCGCGGTCGTTTGCTCCGTTTGCTCCACTTTTTGCCTAGTTTCTTCCACCCAACGCGAATAGGCGAAGCCCTATCCGCGCAAACTCTCCACCACCACCACGCCGTCGTGCTGCTGGACTAGATCCCATCTACCACATCTCCCCGCTTGCTGGAACAAGGAGGAGGTGTCTTCATCGAGCTGTACGTGTGATCGAGTATGGAGGTGTTGCCCGATTGTGGCACCGTCAAGATCAAGATCTTGTACGCGCTTTTGCAAGTGGCAAGTGATCGACTACATCCACCCCGAGATCTAATCTCGTTAAGCTGCGAATCTTCGAGGGTTAGTCTCATCATCTCCTCGTTTGCTACCATCTACTAGATTAGATCTTGGCTTGGTTTTCGTTCTTGCGGTAGGAAAATTTTGGTTTTCTATGCTACGAAGGTGTATCTCCGGATCATCTCACAAACATAGTATCCACATAGATTGGTCCCCTTTGGCTGAATATCCCCAGTCCCAGACACTACCCTTTTAAATTGTAGCTCTTTTTTGAATTCACCGACCTTTGTGTTTACGAACCGTGTCCAAACCCTACGGGCAAAGAAAATTAAATGAACAAGAGAGTTATTAGTTACTTGATATTAGGAAATGAACGAAATAGGCCGATCGATATAGAGCGCAAGTGAATGAAAATAATTACTTCTGCATCATTTTTCTCATGTCGGCCCAAGTCGCCGCATCCATATTCAGAGAGTCGTGGACGAGAACTGAGGAGGTGTGGAAATTGAATTACTAAGAGAGTCCGGTGGAACCTGCGGACCTGATACATGCAGTCATGCATAATTAACTCATCGATTAGCCACATATCATGGAGTAAACAAAGAGAATGTGCTCAAGACGAAACACTCACCCAAAATGGTAAGGAAATAGAATATCACTTTTGAGTTCCTGCCTTGAAAAAAACTGCCACAGGTCTTCCTCCACGTCGGCGGGAAAATGTTCTAACACATATGAATTAACGATTTGTGGGTCAATGAACCCAACATCATGGATGTTCCTTATTATGCATTCCCGCTTCTTCATTCTGCATACACAACAAGATAGTTAGGACAATATATATATATATATATATATATATATATATATATATATATATATATATATATATAGTGCAGACAATGAACGAGATGGGGTAGAAATAAATCACTTACAGAACGTAGCAGCTGGCGATAGATTTGTCGAGCTCGCGCGGATTGAACAGTTGGAACAATTCACTCCGATGAATTTGTACATAGTAATGTTTGAAGTGATGCTCAGGTCTAACTTCCGCATAAATATAGTCTTTGGCGTTTTTAATCCTTGTACCAATTTAGCAGACCTGTCATTTGTGGAGGTAGATCCTTTTTCTGCGCAGGCTCGACGAGAGGCCCATTCGACACATATGTAATTACTACGTCCTTCATTGTTGGCGCCTCATCAAGGCCTAACACTGCACGAAGAGTCAGACCTAAGTTGGCCGCTTGTTCTGTGGCACTCGCTACAGTCAATCCATGTGCTGCCGCAGCTGCTATGATATCGGGGGCATCCGGACCGGCGGCTTTCACTATGAGAGGGGCGATGGATTGTTTACTCTGTTCCCCGAGCTGGTAAGGAAATATTCTCGGAATTGGACGAAATCAACGCCCAGGGTCCTATTTTTGCACGAAGCTTCCGGAAGACCGAGAGGAGAAGAAGTGGGGCCACGAGGTGGCCACACACCAGGCGCGCGACGGGGCACCGGCCGCGCGGCCTGTGGTGTGAGCCCCCGTGGCATGACCTACCCTTTCGCCTGCCAAAGCTACCTCGTCGCGAAACCCCTGTACCAGGAAACCCACGATCTGGAAAACATTATTTGAGAAACCGCCGCCCGCGGCGAGGAAATCCATCTCGCGAGGGGATTCGGGGAGATCGCCTCCGACACCACCACACGGGAGAGGAAGAAATCATCACCGGAGGAGCTCTACATCATCATGCCCGCCTCCAGTTGATGCGTGAGTAGTTCATCCTTGGACTATGGGTCCATAGCAGTAGCTAGATGGTTGTCTTCTCCGCTTGTGCTTTCATTGTTATAGTTCTTGTGAGCTGCCTAACATGATCAAGATCATCTGTTGTAATGCTACATGTTGTGTTTGGTGAGATCCGATGAATAGAGAATACTATGTTAAGTTGATTATCAATCTATCATATATGTGTTGTTTATGTTCTTGCATGCTCTCCGTTGCTAGTGAGGCTCTGGCCAAGTTGATAATTGTAACTCCAAGAGGGAGTAATTATGCTCGATAGTGGGTTCTGCCTCCATTAAATGCGGGACAGTGACAGAAAGTTCTAAGGTTGTGGATGTGTTGTTGCTACTAAGGATAAAACATTGATGCTTTGTCTAAGGATATTTGTGTTGATTACATTCGCACCATACTTAATGCAATTATCTGTTGTTCGCAACTTAATCCTGGAAGGGGTTCGGATGATAACCTGAAGGTGGATTATTTAGGCATAGATAGCGGTCTATGTACTTTGTCGTAATGCACTGATTAAATCACATAGTAATCATCGTTGATATGTATTGAATCTTTATTTGTCAATTGCTCACATCTGTAATTTGTTCACCCAGCATGTTAGTTATCTTGTTGGAGAGACACCACTAGTGAACTGTGGACCCAGGTCCATTCTTTTACATACGAATACACATTCTCATTCTTTGTTCTTTGCAAACAAACATCATCTTCCACACTCGTACGTTTAATCCTTTGTTTCAGCAAGCCGGTGAGATTGGCAACCTCACTATTACGTTGGGGCAAAGTAATTTGATTGTGTTGTGCGAGGTTCCACGTTGGCGCCGGTTTCAGTGGTGTTGCGCGCCGCACTTCATTCCTCCACCAACAACCTTCACGCGCTTCTTGCTCCTACTGTTTCGATAACCTTGGTTTCTTGCTGAGGGAAACTTACTTACATGTCACCTTCCTCTTGGGGTTCCCAACGGACGTGTTGACTACACGCCAGCAGGGCTCTCTTTTCTTCTTGTAGTTCGCCTTCCATTTCTCATGCTGAGCAGCCACGGCCGCTGCATTTTTCTCGACACTAAGTTCCCAAGGTCTCGGGATGAGAGGCTTCAGTGATGGCTCCGGTACCTTTGTGGTCTTAGGTACATAAGGGTCCGGGTTAATAGTCGGAGACTATGCAGCACAACTGCGGGAGGAGGTGGATTGGAGAGCGGCTGCCTTACCACGAAAGCGTTTAGAGAAGCGGCGTCACACTTGCCGGATAGGCGGGAGACATAGTCTGGATTCCTGATCACCCGCGGACGTTGTGGACTAGGGGCGGCGTCGGTGACGTGTGAGAAGGAGGTGTAGGTGAACCACCACCACTACCACCACCGCCACACCGCCACCACCACCGGAGGGTGGACTTGGTGTATGGAAACTTGATAAACTTCTTTTTCCATAGAATGAACTGGCGCTTGACACCTCCAAGTCTTCTCTCCCCTTCGGGTGTAGCATAGTCAATCTCCAGGTCCTCAAACCCTGGGACTATGTCCTCCACCGTGACACGAGCATAGCCATCTTGAATGGGGTTGTTGTGGTGGAGTGCTCCCGGTGTTCACATGGTAAAGCACTGCCGATGGCTACCTTCATGGACATGTTCCCAATTGGATAATGCAGATGACATTCTTTCATCTCCTTTACATCGTCCACGGGGTAGCGAGGAGGCTCCGGTGCAGTAATATCGATCGCCGGTGCATTAGCAGTAGCCGGCGGGGCCTCCGTGGAAGCCATGCTGCTTCTCCGCTGCTGGCTTCCGAGATCCGCTGGATGATCTTCATGCGTCCCAGCTGCCGATCTTTCTTGTACTAGTATATTCAGGGTTTTCTTCATCTCATCGAATTTCGATGCCAACCGCGCCACAACATCTGCATCCCGATCCATCTTTCTCTTACGGCTTCTGTAACCGTACGGGTCATCGTTCTGGGAGAACCCTATTTTCCACGGAATGTTCCCCATGCCTCGTACACGTCCTCCGTGTTCAGGATTCCGAGGGCTTTTGTCAGCGCGTCGTTCTCTCTGTTGAACTTGATCTTCCCCTGTTGAGCATCCCTCATTGCGTCAATAAGGGCTTGGGTGGGTTTAAACGTTTTGTTCCGGTGAACACACTCCCCTGTCTCCGGGTTCAGCGATCCCCCATGCCCGTACCACCAGCTTTTGGCCCTTGGTTCCCATCCCTCCATACCTGGACGGATTCCTCGCGCCCTCAGCTCGTTCTCCATCTTCTCCCACCTAGGCTCCCAAAGGCGATACCCTCCTAGCCCCATAATATGATTGTACTCCTTCTTAGCCGCATTTTCCTTATTTTTTCGATATTTCAATGAACTGCTCCGATTTCTTTTGCCTCACAAATTCTGGCCAATCATGTTTCAGTTTCTCATATTGTCCTTTGAAATCCGGAGTCTTGTTCTTGTTGACATAGTCACGGGCTAGATTTTTTCTTGAATTTCCGGAATGCGTCGGCCATCTTATGAAGAGCGAACTGTTTGACTAGCCTCCTCCTCTCCTTGTTTTTCGGAATCATGTTACCCAATTCATCGAATTTGTTGTATTCCGGAGGTAGAACAAAATGTTCCAAAGCTTTTTCAAGCAATCTTTTTTTGTTCTCTTCTCGACAAAACTGAAACCAAGACGTGCCTTCTTTGGCTCATTCCACTCCTGGAGGGTGATCGAGACGTTGTCTCTAACAACGGCTCCACATTGGTTGATAAACTTGGTGGAGTTCTTGTGGGGCTCCAGCGGCTTCGGTTGCACTGTCGACAACCTCGATGGTATATGTTTCTCCTTGTTTCAGCGTCTTGGTTGCGCCACGCGACGACGTACTCGATTGTTTCGACGATCCGGCCGAGGGCTAAAATAAGAAAGAGAGTCGCGCGCGTTAGTACACATATTTATTCAAATCAGTAAGTTTGTATCACCAGAGGCTCAATGTATATATATATACCTCGGTGCCGGAGGTGGTTGCTACTTGCAATTGAAGATCGTCGTTTATCGACGTTTCTTCGTCATCATCTTGCTGACGGCCTTCATCTTGACCGTCAAGGTTCAGATAAGAAGAGATATCCTCTTCTTCATCTTGTTCGGTCGGCACATAAAGAATATCGCCGTTTATGAGGCCCATTATATGTTCTTCAGCTTCCGGATCATAGTTGGCCATAATCGGGTCAGCTCTATCGTCCGCCATATGTCAGTCCTGAAAACATATAGTAAAAACTAATTAATTGTGTATATGCCAGCATTATCACATCTCTTCTACATATAAAGAGAGAGGGCGATGAGGGAGGCGAGAGGGGGGACGCGTATTAGATGTGTATATGCGGACGATCGACCTCGCCTCGCAGTGACCGCGTGACCGAGAGACCGGTGGCGGTGGCGAAAGGGCGGTGGCGGTGACGGTGGCGGTGGCGGTGGCGGTGCCGATCCTCTCTCTCGTAATAAAACAAAAAAAACCCCGCGCGTATACGGAGGGGCGGCGAAGAGGCCTGCCGCCCCCTCCGTATACCTGTGGTCGATGTGAGAGGCGGCGGCGAGAGGGTGCGGCCGACGGTGGCGGCAGTCGTTTTATTAGTTAAGTTTTCATAATACATGTCCAACAAAGTTGTTCATTTTTAATTAAAAAACTTAGTTACAAATTAAAACTTAGTTACAAATTAAAAAAAAAAAAAAAAACTTAGTTACAAATTAGTTCTTCACATAATACATACACGTTTACAATTTAATTAAGTTACACTTTTAATTAAAAAAACTTAGTTACAAATAAAAAAAATAAAAAAAAATCGGCCGGGCGCCTGGCCTTCTCTCCTCTGCCCTTCGTCTCTCTGCCGAGAAGCGCGCGGGCGCCTTCTTGACGCGGCGCCACGACGCAGGTCTGGCCGACGCGGCACGCGCGGCGGGTCGGGCACGACGGCGACACGGCGATACGGCGCGCGCGGGTGTGTGGTTCGGCGGCGGAGAAACTGTGAGTCTGACGGCAGAAGCGCCAGCAGAAGAAACGACGACCTCTGAGCGGCGCGAAGAAAGAGGAGAGAAAAGCGGCGGCCAGCAGCGCGCGCGGCAGGCGGCGGTCGGCCGAAGAACGAGGAAGGCAGCGGTTTGGCGGTCGGCGGTCAGAAGGCGCAGCGACACAGCGGTTCGAGTCGAGGAAGAAAGTGACTCACCGCGCGCACCAGCGTGTTATAAGGAAGGGACCTTTAATACGATTAGTGTAGCCAGCAGCGACTAAAGGTATTACAGTCGAGGTTCCATGATAACACAATCGCAGTTAGCGGGCTAACGCGACCCCAAACACTTTCAAAATAATTCCATTTCTAAATATTAAAGATACAAATAATATATCAATAAAATTAGAAAAATAAAACTAATTCATTTCAAAATGTTAAAAATACATATAATATACCAATAAATTCAGAAAAATAAAACTAATTCAATTCAAAATGTTAAAAATACAAATAATATATCAAAAAAATTAGAAAAATAAAACTAATTCAATTCAAAATGTTAAAAATACAAATAATATATCAAAAAAATCATAAAAATAAAACTAATTCATTTCAAAATCTTGAAAACACAAATAATATATCAAAAAAATTAGAAAAATAAAACTAATTCATTTCAAAATTTTAAAAATATAAATAATATATCAAAAATTTAGAAAAATAAAATTCAATTCAAAATGTTGAAAATACAAATAGTATATCAAAAAAATCAGAGAAAAATACAACTAATTCAATTCAAAATGTTAAAAATACAAATAATATATAAAAAAATCAGAAAAATCCAATTGCTTCCCTCATCATCTTCCTGCCCTGCTTCCCACCACATTTCTTCCGGTCACCTCTGTCTTCCCACAAGTTCTCCCCGGCCCGTCTTCCTGCCAGTTCTTTCCCGCCTATGTCTTCCCGCCATTTCTTCACGCCTCTGTCTTCCCGCCTCTGTCTTTCATGGGCTTGCAGGAAAATTTTCCCGAGGAGCAACTTCCGAAGATGTCGTAGGGCGTGTGCACCGACGACATCTTCGAGAAGTTGCGCCACGGGAGATTTTCCAACCCTTACTCCATCCATGGGGATGAAACTCTCCCTACCTGCTAGGTTGGCTTGTTGGTCTGCTTGCCAAGGCGTATCGATGCTCCTTTTATAGGCACGGCGCCGCTTCTGCTTTGTCTTGTTCCTCCGACAGGGCGTCGTGCGCTACATGCTTTATCTCATCGAGCAGAGCAGTGCGTCCACCCACGCGTTCTTATCCTGCCGACAGCTTTAGTCACGGTTGCACCCTCCAGCCGGGACTAAAGCTTACCCAAACATCCTTATCCCACCGACAGTTTTCATAACACAAAAACCACCTTTAGTCCCGGTTGCACCCACCAGCCGGGACTAAAGCTTACCCAGACGTCCTTATCCCACCGACAATTTTATTAGATGATACAAAACCACCTTTAGTCCCGGTTGCACCCACCAGCCGGGACTAAAGATTAGATGACCAGCCTCTTCCTCTTCTTCCCGCCATTTCTTCCCTGTCTTCCGGCCTCTTTCTTCCCGCCTCTTTCTTCCCACCAATTTCTTCCCACCTCTTTCTTCCCGCTACTTTCTTCCCGCCTCCCGTCTTCCCGCTCCCATTTTTCCCGCCATTTCTCAACTACATATATGTAGCCCGGCTTGGCCAACATTATCACATTTCTACAATCTCTCATCGGTCTCTCATGGATTCCACCGTACCCACTCTAACCTACCAGCAGGTGGAGGAGCTTTGCGCCTCGAACTACCCTTGCCCACCGGGCTACCGCGTCCCCGCCGGCTAAAGCCTAAGCGCCGGAGGTGTGCCGGTCCCTCCTGTCCCTCAGGGCGCGCGCCAGGCGGCCATCTGAACCACTACTACCTCGACCTCACGCCGGAGCAGCGGATGAATCCCCGCATCCCGATAACCGGCATACTTGGGACGCCTTCTTCATCAATCGGCGTGAGAGGGCGCTCGCCCATGGAGGAGGACGGTCTGCCTCCTGGAACTTCCACGAGGCCGGCCGTCGGCTATGGTGGTACGGCCGGACTCTGCAGAGCGTCATGGACTACATCACGGCCGGCGATATCCCCCGCCTGCGCTCCCCTCAGTTCGAGCCACGAGCGCCGCCCGACGACAGCGACGACAGCAGCGACGACGACGGCGGCAACTTAGAAGGCGACGACTACCAGTACAACGGCGGCGACTATGAAGACTACGAGTATGCATATTATACACCTAGGCAGGAGTATGACTAAATCACTCCAAATTTCATGTATCATCAGTGCTATCTCGAATCAATGGAATCATTCAAAAATGGACACCAAAACACATCACGGATAATATAATTCACATGATCCATTGATACGTCCAAACGTATCTACTTTCCCGAACACTTTTGCTATTGTTTTGCCTCTAATTTGTGTATTTTCGATACAACTAACACGGACTAACGCTGTTTTCAGCAGAATTGCTCTGTGTCTCGTTTTTGTGCAGAAATCCAACTTTCGGGAAAATCCCGGAAATTCTTCAGGTGGCCCTATTTTACCAAAATATTGGCGGAGCGAGAAGGGCAAAGGAGGTGGAGGCCCGAGGGCCCCACACCACGTGCGGCGCGGCCGGGAGGGGGCCGCGCGGCCATGTGGTGTCCGGCCGCCTCGCGCCCCGCCGGACTACTTGTGGTTTCGACAGCCGGGGAGAAGTCGAAGTCGGAGAGAAACCCTCAGAGAGCCGCCACATCGCGAAACTCCGTCGCGAGAGCCAGAAGTCTCCGTTCTGGCACTCGCCGGGACGGGGAATTGGAGGAGATCTTCACCGCCATCACCGCCAACGCCTCTCCATCGACCAGCAATGTTTCCCCCATCCATGTGTGAGTAATTCCCCCGCTGTAGGCTGAAGGGGATGGTAGGGATTGGATGAGATTGGTCATGTAATAGTCATAAGATTGTTAGGGCATAGTGCCTAGTATCCGTAATTTTTATGATATTGTTGCAACTTGTTATGCTTAATGCTTGTCACTAGGGCCCGAGTGCCATGATCTCAGATCTGAACATGTTATTGATTCATGAAGATATTACGTTGTTTATGATCTTACCCAAGTTGTATACACATGTCGCTGTCCGGAACCAATGGCCCCGAAGTGACAGAAATCGGGACAACCGAGGGATGGTAGTGATGTGAGGATCACATGTGTTCACGGAGTGTTAATGCTTTGCTCCCGTACTCTATTAAAAGGAGTACCTTAATATCCATAGTTTCCCTAGAGGCCCGGCTGCCACCGGCTGGTAGAGAAGATGTTGTGCAAGTTTCTCATTGCGAGCACGTACGACTAAATATGGAACACATGCCTATTGATTGATTAGTACTTGGATACCGTTTTATTATTATGCAAGTGCCCATGCTTTGATTGTTACATGAGTTTCTCTCATCCATGCAACGCCAGTTAAATCCGTCCCCGTGCCTACGTATTTTAATCTCGCATGTTTACTATAATCATACTGCTGTCTTTATTTCACCGCTTTGTTATTTCACTATTTCCTCTGCCATAAAACTACCGATAAACTCTTGCGAGCAAGTATGTTTCAGGTGCAGCTGAATTGACAACTCCGCTGTTAAGGCTTACAAGTATTCTTTGTCTCCCCTTGTGTCGAATCAATAAATTGGGTAATACTCCCTCGAAGACGTGATCCCCTATACTTGTGGGTCATCAAGACTATTTTCTGGCGCCGTTGCCGGGGAGCATAGCTTTATTTGGAAGTTCACTTGGATTGATATTGTTCGCTGCAAATTCTCCATTATGGGTAAACCTCGCGATACTAAGATCGCCATATTACCATCCACTACAAGAAAAGGTACAACTCTTGAGTACCTCTGCTGCTCTTGATTCACCATCTGTGATTGATAAACTTGTTTCACCGCCACATGCTTCGCGTGCTGGTATTTCTGCTGAATCTGAAAATTCTCATAATATTGATAATGTTTCTGTTGTGTTTGATGATAGTGGTTCATTGGGATCTTTTCTAGATGCTACAATTGCTAAGTCTAGACAAATTGAAAATACTGAAACTCCTAATGCTGCTACACCTGTTAATTCACCTGAACTTGATTATTCTAGTGATGATCTTGATGAAGATTATGTAGAGCTTGATAATGATTTTATTGAAAAATGCAAGGCTACTACTGATGCAAGAAAAATTAAAAAGTTGCTTGCAGAACATGCTGTTAGATATAAACCATCTCCTGATCCTAAATTTGCCACATCTCCTATAAACATTAGGGATAAAGATTATGATTTTTCTCTTGATCTATCTCATATAGCTATTGTTGAGAAAACACCCTTTTGTGGTACTGAAAAAGAAAGTGCTGTTGAACACTTGACTGAGTTATCTACTCTTAGTGGCGTGTTTTCTGATGATGTCAAGATGCGTACTTATTTTGTCGCTAAAATTTTTCCGTTCTCATTAAAGGATGATGCTAAAACTTGGTATAATAATTTGCCTCCTGGTTCTATTAAAAGTCCAATCGACTTGCGTGATGTTTTCTTTCGAAAATACTTTCCTGCTAGTGCTCAACACGCCGCTTTGCAGAGAATTTATAATTTTGACCGGGAAGATGGAGAGAAATTGCCTGAGGCTTGGGCGAGATTTTCTCTTATTAGAGCTCAGCCCGACCATGATTTGGAAAAGCATGATTTACTTGATATATTTTATAGTGGACTAACTATTGAGTCTAGGGCATACCTCGGATAGTTGTGCTGGTTGTGTTTTCAGAAAAGAACCTCAAGACGCTCAAGAATTATTGGCTAAATAGGCCGGAATCATGATGATTGGTCTACACCTGAACCAACCCCGACACCGATAGTGAAGAAGAGGGTATGATTAAATTAAATGATGAAGATATGAGGGAAGCCAAGAAGTCTCTTAAGGAGAAGGGTATTAAACTCAAGATGTGAAGAATTTACCTCCTATAGAAGATATATGTGAGACGATTCCCCCTTCATCCATGATTGAGGTACACTCGCTTCAACACTTTACTAGGGAAGATATTCCGTATTCAAAATCTCCCGCTCAATGCTTAGATGAATTTGATAATTATATTGTTAAGCAAGAAAACTTTAATATGAGAGTAGAGAATCATTTAATGGAAAATTCCTCTAGCTATTAGTGAATTGCATGATATTGTGGAGAGAACCTCCAATGATGTTAAGATACTTGTTAAACATTTTCAAATGGTTCAAACTCAAATTGATCAACTTACTAAAGTGCAAAATGACTTGTTGGGAAATAATTCTAAAGAAAAACATGCTTGTGAAGTAACAACTAGAGGTGGTGCTTCTACCCAGGATCCTCTATATCCTGAAGGGCATCCCAAAAGAGTTGAACAAGATTCTCAACTAATTAAAACTAGTGCTCCATCTAAGAAAAAGAAAAAGAAACATAAGAATGTTGTAGAATCCTCTGAACCTGTTAATGATCCTAATAGTATTTCTATTTCTGATGCTGAAACTGAAAGTGGTAATGAGGAAGATAATGATAAGAATGATACTCCTGATAAAGAAGAAATTGAAAAAGAACCTGAAAAGCCTGCTAAAAATAAAAAGTACACTAAAGAAGACTTTATTACTGAGAAGCATGGTAATGAAAGAGAACCTTGGGTTCAAAAGCAAATGCCTTTTCCTGCTAAGAAACTAAAATCAAAGGAGGAGGAACATTATAATAAATTTTGTGATTGGATGAAACCTTTATTTTTGCAAATCCCTTTGACCGATGCTATTAAATTGCCTCCTTATTCAAAGTATATGAAAGATATTGTTACTAACAAAAGGAAAGTCCCCAATGAGGAGATTTCCACTATGCTCGCTAATTACTCCTTCAATGGTAAGATTCTAAAGAAGCTTGGAGACCCAGGTATACCGACTATTTCTTGTTCCATCAAGAATAATTATGTTAGGACTGCTCTATGTGATTTGGGAGCAGGTGTGAGTGTGATGCCTTTTCTCTTTATAAGAGACTTGATTTAGATAAATTGATACCTACCGATATATCTTTGCAAATGGCTGATAAATCTACTGCTATTCCTGTTGGTTTATGTGAAAATGTTCCTGTTCAAGTTACTCAACATTGCTTGATATTAACTGATTTCGTTGTGTTGGAAATGCCTGAAGATGATAATATGTCCATTATTCTTGGAAGACCCTTTCTTAATACTGCAGGGGCTGTTATTGATTGCAATAAAGGTATGGTTACTTTCAATGTTGATGATAAGGAACACATGTCTATTTTCCCAAGAGGATTGATAAAGTATGTGGAGTCAATACAATTTTAATGAAAACTATCAAAGTGGGATCCATTGATTGTCCTATATATGAGCCTAAAGAAGAATATCAAACTCTTGTGATTGGATCCATATCAATTC
Source organism: Lolium multiflorum (assembly GCA_030979885.1). NCBI lineage: Eukaryota > Viridiplantae > Streptophyta > Magnoliopsida > Poales > Poaceae > Lolium > Lolium multiflorum. Next base: position 240,287 of record JAUUTY010000579.1, on the reverse strand, counting down.
AATATAAGGTAACATGATTGATTTGAGGTTTATTTCTTCTTATGTCATATAAAATTTATTTGATAGCAAGACTTGATCAACCTTTTAACAAGTATATTTTATTGCATAAAAGAGCTAAACAACATTTCTTTCTTTCTTTCTCCCTCCATTTGTTTTACTACTGTAGCAACCTCTCCTTATCTTTATTTTATTGCATTGTTGTGCCAAGTAAAGTCTCTAGTAGAAGGTTGATGCTAGATTTGGATTTCTGCGCAGAAACAGATTTCTATCTGTCACGAATCTGGGCATATTTCTCTGTAGGTAACTCAGAAAAATCTGCGAATTTACGTGCGTGATCCTCAGATATGTACGCAACTTTTATTAGTTTTGAGTTTTCTGATTTGAGCAACGGAAGTACCATTTTAAAATTCGTCTTTACTGGCTGTTCTGTTTTGGCAGACTCTGTCTCTGTTTTTTGCATTGTCTCTTGTGGACTTTAAGTGAGGCTTTCTAGACGTGGAGAGCTGTAGCTAATGTTTTATTGAGTTCTTGCAATGTGTCACTACAGGGCCAAGGTGGATTAAAGTTTTTTGAGTACTAACCCCTCTAATGAAGTTTATGAGAAGTTTGGTGTGAAGGAAGTTTTCAAGGGTCAAGAGAGGAGGATGATATTTGATCAAGAAGAGTCAAAAGCCTAAGCTTGGGGGGAGGTATACCGGCATCACTCATTCTTTGCATATTATGGTTGCTGGATACTTGTACATATTTGTTTAGTCTCTAGAGTGGTTTTCTAATGAGAGGGAGATAATATTTGGGGAAGTGCTGTCCAAAAACAGATTCTGTGCTGTTACCAAAAAAATTCGCGCGCAGCCAGAACGTTATTTTGAGTTGCCAATTTTTGAGCATGTTCCCCAGGTTGTTATCTAACTTTCATTAGTTGAACACTTTTTGGTCTGAGCAATGGAAGATTTTTGTTAAATTCGATTTCTGTACTGCTGTCAGGATTTGGCAGATTTCTGTCATCCTGCTTTTCTGTGTTTCTGTTAGTTTGCATTCTTTTGTTTTCGCTTTGTTTCTCTCCTAAAACACAAAAAGACCAAAAATATTTCTGTTGTTTCTCTGCACCATTTGTTTATTTGGTACCTTGCTCTTAGTTTGCTTTATTTGCTATCGTTAGTTTGCTATAAGAAAACCCAAAAAGATTTTGCTTTGTTTGCTTGCTTTTCTTTCGTGCTTGTTTCTAATTCGAAAACACCAAAATATTTTCTGTTCTTCTTTGGTTTGTAAAGTTCATCATGAGTTCAATGGTCTTCTGTGGCTGGAGCGTGGTTTTCATTTCATATTATCCAAGCTACACAAGTGAAAAGGCAATAATGACGATCTACTACAATCTGATTGTGGTGAGAGGCTGGTATGAACTCTATTTGCTTTCATTTTTGTACATATACTCATCCATATGAGCATGCTTAGTTGGTTCATGTGAGGTATATGTTATTTGAGAAAGTCTAGTAGCTCATGATCTCTCATGGTTAGTTCCAATTTATTAATATGAGTAGCATGTCATGGATGTTTGCTTGCATTGTTCTATTCATAAATAAGTATGGCATTGTGGTATCCTCCTCTGAATAATTCATTTATATCGACTTGGCACATGCTCACGCATGCATATGACTGAACAAAAAGTCAATTAAGCCTCGATGATTTATATTGCTTCAGAGTTCTTGTATCATTTTTATTCCTCCGTTAATTTATTTTGCCGCAAGCATAATTATGACAGTTACTGCTCTCTTGATTTGTCGCTCCCTAGTCTTTTGCTAGCCTTCACTTGTACTGAGCGGTGACGCCGCTCGTGCTTCCAAACACCTGAAAACCAAGTTGTTCCATAAGTGTCCACCATAAATACCTATGCATGGCATTTCAAACCATTCCAAGTAAATTCTCATGCGCTACCTTTAAAACTTTCAAAATGCTTCTCAATTTGTGTTAATGTTTCATAGCTCATGAAGAAGTATGTGGTGTTTAGCTTTCAGCCTTGTCATTTACTTTTGACGGACTCTCATATGGACTAGTGGCACATCCGCTTATCCAATAATTTTGCAAAAGAGCTGGCAATGGGATTCCCAGTCCCAAATTAATTAACTTAAATAGACACTCCTCCATGGTTTGTGATTGTTGAACGGCACCCGAAGGATTCGGTTAGCCATGGCTTGTGTAAGCAAAGGTTGGGGGGAGTGTCATCATCATAATAAAACTTAAATAAAAGGCACTCCTTCATGGTATGTGATTGTTGGCAGGCACCCGAGGATTCGGTTAGCTTGGTTTGTGAAAGAAAGGTTGGAAGGAGTGCCAACCAAAAATAAATGGGAGCCGCTCTTGTGAGTCCGGTTGATGAGGTAGTTAGTGTACCCATTACCATTCGTTGACAACAACAAACACCTCTCAAAATAATTTTACTCCTGCTTTACAAATGAAAAGCTCTAGCGCATGTTAATCCCTGCTTCCCTCTGCGAAGGGTCAATCTTTTCTTTTTATGTTGTGTCTCCATTCTTTCTTTGAGCACTATCTTGAGAGCAATTGTCATTCTTAGTATAATATGCTTGTCTCAAAATATGATTGATCGTGGTATAACTTTGATGCTTTTATCTTTGACAATCACTACTTCTAGTCTTTCTATGAACTCAAGAGGTGCCTCGGCATTTATGTTTTGCCGATCAAATACGGGCAAGCGAGATACCACTTTATCATATTCTCTTATGAACATTGCAATCCTGCTTATATACATAATTCATGGTGCTTATTATTAATTGTTGGTACCTCTCCATGATTGACATAGCTGTTGGATGATCTTATTTGCATGTGTCTCATTATGAACTGCTTAAGTATTAGCCATAGCATGAGAATATATACATCATATGAGCAAATGTGTTCGTGAAAGTTCTTTTATCGCTCAGTTGTTAATGAATTGCTTGAGGACAAGCAATAAGCTAAGCTTGGGGGAGTTGATACGTCCAAAACGTATCTACTTTCCGAACACTTTTGCTATTGTTTTGCCTCTAATTTGTGTATTTTGGATACAACTAACACGGACTAACGCCGTTTTCAGCAGAACTGCTCTGGTGTCTCGTTTTTGTGCAGAAATCCAACTTTCGGGAAAATCCTCGGAATTTCTTCAGATGGCCCTATTTTACCAAAATATTGACGGAGCCAGAAGGGCAAAGGAGGTGGAGGCCCGAGGGCCCCACACCACATGGCGGCGCGGCCGGGGGGGCCCGCGCGGCCATGTGGTCTGGCCCCCGCCGGCCTCCGACGCCCCCTTCGGACTACTTATTGGTTTCGACCCGAAAACGCACGAGAAGTCGAAGTCGCCGAAACCCTCCGTAGAGCCGCCACATCGCGAAACTCCGTCGCGGGAGTCAGAAGTCTCCGTTCTGGCACTCGCCGGGACGGGAATTGGAGGAGATCTTCACCGCATCACCGCCAACGCCTCTCCATCAGCCAGCCATGTTTCCATCCATGTGTGAGTAATTCCCCGTTGTAGGCTGAAGGGGATGGTAGGGATTGGATGAGATTGGTCATGTAATAGTCATAAGATTGTTAGGGCATAGTGCCTAGTATCCGTAGATGTCACTTTTATGATATTGTTGCAACTTGTTATGCTTAATGCTTGTCACTAGGCCCGAGTGCCATGATCTCAGATCTGAACATGTTATTGATTCATGAAGATATTCGTTGTTTATGATCTTACCTAAGTTGTATACACATGTCGCTGTCCGGAACCAATGGCCCCGAAGACAGAAATCGGGACAACCGAGGGGATGGTAGTGATGTGAGGATCACATGTGTTCACGGAGTGTTAATGCTTTGCTCCGGTACTCTATTAAAAGGAGTACCTTAATATCCATAGTTTCCCTAGAGGCTCGGCTGCCACCGGCTGGTAGGACAGAAGATGTTGTGCAAGTTTCTCATTGCGAGCACGTACGACTAAATATGGAACACATGCCTATTGATTGATTAGTACTTGGATACCGTTTTATTATTATCTGCAAATGCCCATGCTTTGATTGTTACATGAGTTTTCTCATCCATGCAACGCCCGTTAAATCCGTCCCCTGCCTACAGTATTTTAATCCTGCTGTTTACTATAATCACTACTGCTGTCTTTATTTCACCGCTGCTGTTATTTCACTATTTCCACTGCCATAAAACTGTTACTACTGATAAACTCTTGCGAGCAAGTCTGTTTCCAGGTGCAGCCGAATTGACAACTCCGTTGTTAAGGCTCCCCTTGTGTCGAATCAATAAATTGGGTAATACTTCCCTCGAAGACTGTTGCGATCCCCTATACTTGTGGGTCATCATCCATTCAACAAAGTTTTGGTACAATAAATTATTACACATCATTTCTTCCCTTGTGTCCCTGCTTGCTTACGATTGTGTCGTATCCATGGAGCATCCTCATCATTTAACTTAATGCTTGGGTCGGTGTTCACTTTGAAGGGCGGAATTTCACCAAACATATTATAATCTTCTGACATGTCTGTCTTGTCCTCCACTCCCACGATGTTTCCTTTCCCTAAAAGAACAATGTGGCGCTTTGATCATCGCATGATGTACTGATCGTTTTCTTATCTTTCCGTTTCCTCGGTTTGCTACTCATGTCCTTCACATAGAAAACCTGAGCGAAATCTTTCGCTAGGACAAATGCTTCGTCAAGGTAACCAAGATTGTTGAAATCCACCATTGTCATTCCGTATTGCTGGTCCACCTTTACCCCTCCTGTTAGCTTGAACCATTTGCAACTGGAACAAAGGGACCTTAAAGGAGGGTCCATAGTCAAGTTCCCATATCTCCTCTACGTAACCATAATATGTGACCTTTTGCCCATTCTCGGTTGCTGCATCAAAGTGGACACCACTGTTTTGTTGGTTCTCTTTTTATCTTGGGCGATCGTGTAAAATGTATTCTCATTTATCTCGTACCCTTGGAAAGTCGTTATAGTCGAAGATGGTGTCTTGGCCAACATGTACAGCTGATCTACAAAATCATTGTCATTCATTAAATGTTTTCTCAACCAACTACCGAAAGTCTCCATGTGGGCCTTCCTAATCCAGGATTCAGGCTTCCCGGGTTGTCCGAGCGTAAAATATTCTTGTGTTTCTCAAAGTACGGAGCCACCAAGCTGGCATTGGTTAGAACTGTGTGGTGTGCTTCAGTCATAGAATGGCCGTCCATACATATTGTTGATTTTCTTCCGATCGTGCCTTTTCCACTTAGTTTCCCCTCGTGCCGCGATCGAGGAAGACCAATCGTCTTAAGGTCAGGAACAAAGTCAACACAAAACTCAATTACCTCCTCATTTCCATAGCTCCTGGCAATGCTTCCCTTCTGGCCAGCACGGTTACTAACAATTCTTTAATACTCCATGAACCTCTCAAAGGGAACATATTGTGTAGAAATAAGGACCGAGAATGGAAATCTCTTCGACTAGGTGAACCAGAGGTGCCATAATATTGAAGAAGGATGGCGGGAACAGCAACTCGAAACTGACAAGACATTGGATCACATCGTTTGTAGAACTTCTGGATTGATTACCTTCTGAGAGATTGCATTGAGGAATGCACATAGCTTCACAATGGCTACTCGAACATTTTCCGGCAGGAGCCCCCTCAAAGCAATCGGAAGCAATTGCGTCATAATCGCGTGGCAATCGTGAGACTTCAGGTTTTGGAAATTTTTCTCCGCCATGTTTATTATTCCCTTTATATTGGACGAGAATCCAGACGGGACCTTCATACTGCTCAGGCATTCAAAAAAGATGACCTTCTCTTCTTTGGTAAGAGCGTAGCTGGCACGACCTTGAAACCATTCCGGATGCCGGTCATCAGGGTCTTTCAAACGTTGCTGGTTCTGGTCCTGCCGTGCTTCCTTTGTATCATTTGTCTTCCCATACATGCCCAAGAAGCTTAGCAGGTTCACGCAAATATTCTTCGTAACATGCATCACGTCGATTGCAGAGCGGACATCTAGGACTTTCCAATATTCTAGCTCCCAAAATATAGATTTATTTTTCCACATGGGTGCGTGCCCGTCAGCTCCCTTCGGAACTGATTGTCCGGCAGGACCATTTCCAAAGATGACTTTCAAATCCTTGACCATATCAAATACCTCAGCACCAGTGCGTTCCGCAGGCTTTGGCCGGTGATCTGCCTTGCCGTTGTAATGCTTGCCTTTCTTTCTTACGTTATTATTTTTGGGAAGAAATCGACGATCCCCCAGGTACACGTTCTTCTTACAATTTGGCAAATGCACACTTTCAGTCTCATGTAAGCAGTGCGTGCATGCATTGTATCCCTTATTTGTCATGGGCCGGGTGCTATGGCTGGAGCTCTGCTTCATGCACAACCAAGGAGGAAGGTTGTAGATGCATAGAGTCACGGGCCAGGTGCTATGGCTGGAGCTCTGCTCGCCAAAAGGATTCATGCCATCTGTACTTAGACCAAATCTTATGTTCCTTGCGTCTCTGCAAAATCTTTTCTCCATTGCGTTCCATCTGCGGGGTGTCTCAACTCCCGTCCGACTTACGGTCCTCTTTGTGCCATCGCAACAACTTGGCATGCTCTTTGTTCTTGAACAGACGTTTCAACCGTGGTATTATAGGAGCATACCACATCACCTTGGCGGGAACCCTCTCCCTGGGTTTCTCCCTCAACATCGTCACCAGGGTCATCGCCTCTGATCTTATAACGCAATGCGCATACCGGGCATTCATTCAAATTCTCGTATTCACCGCGGTAGAGGATGCACGTTAATGCATGCATGTATCTTCAGAACCTCTAAACCTACAGGGCAGACAACCTTCTTTGCTTCGTACGTACTGGCGGGCAACTCGTTATTCTTTGGAAACATATTCTTCATCATTTTCATCAAATTTTCAAATCCCGAGTCAGATAGACCTTCCTATGCCTTCTATTTCAGCAAATCCAGTGTGCAGCCCAGCTTTTTCAGACCATTATCGCATCCGGGGTACAACGACTTTTTGTGATCCTCTAACATGCGATCCAAATTCTTCCTCTCCTTTTCAGCATTCTCCGTGCATCAGCAATGGTCTGACCAAGATCATCAGCGGGCTCATCACATGCCTCTTCTTCACCTTCCCCACCTTCAGCATCCTCCATGAAAGTATCACCGAAATGATCAAGATAGTTGTCATCGATGAAATCATCCCCTTCATCTTCTTCCATTATAACCCCTCTTTCTCCATGCTTGATCCAACAATTATAGCTTGGCATGAAACCTGCCGAAGGGTGCATGTGAACGTCTCTTGAGGAAGAGTAACCCTTCTGATTCTTACATGCAACACATGGACAGATAACAAAACCCCCCTGCTTGTTCGCATTAGCCACTACGAGGAAAGCTTTCAAACCCGTAATGAACTCGTCGGAGAGTGTTACCTGCCAAAACCCACCGGCGGGCAATGGTTAAGCAATACGAAGAGTCGGGAGGCTCCCAAGGCCGCTTAGTGGACCCTGGCACCTCGCGTCGTCCCGCAAGTCTCCAGCCACGTCCTGGCGGTTGCTAGGGCGTGCCACCTGACCTAGACCCGATCAGAAGGTGTTAGAGTGCTTCGATTGTTCCTGCATGGTAGACACGTAAACATTAAATACGAGCCCTATCGGCTCTCAGTGCCATCCTGTGATCGGCTCAAAGAGCCGATCCCATGGTTCACGTTGGATTTGCAATGGCATGGGATCCTGCTTGATCAAAACAAAGCTAAACCGATCTACGACAGTTTAGGGTTTTCACCGCATAACCGAACGTCCTACGTGATCGGGCCTAGCAGACGAAAGATGATGAAAACTACCTCTACGAGAGGCCTAAAACCAACATAACGTTGATTCCCGACCGCAGGGACGGTAAACAACACCTAACGCGCTACCGGATCGTCCGACCCCAAGATAAGGCCTAACTATGCAGATATTAAACTAATCCTCGCGGAGCAAGGAGCAACTATAACTGATCGGATCTACTAAGTAACTTAACAAGCAAGATGCTGCCCTTACACCCATATAGGTGTAAGGGCAGCTAGGTGTCGAGGGCGGCATTGCCACGCATGTATGCACGAAAGCACCAATGCAAGCCCCTAAACACCTAAGGATAAATAGTGCTGCTCGCCATCAACAACGCTTCAGCACAAGCAGCACAAGGTAGACGAATAAACGTGTACTGCCAGATCGCGAGATGCGATCTAGGCAGCATGATGCTTACCCGAAGAAACCCTCGAAGGAAGGGGTGGCGATGCGCGTGGTTTGTGTTTGTTGTGAACGTGATTGTCCTCCTTTTCCGATAACCCTAGATACATATTTATAGTCCAGGGACTTTCTAATTGAGGCGTGCACCTAACCGTGCACGGGCCAGACTCTATCTGTTAATTCTACACACGATACGATCTACTATGTTACAGATACACGGCAATTTAGCCCAAACTCTTACGCAAGGCCGCTTCAAAGATGCTCCACGTGTAATCTTCAAGCCCATCTTCATCTACGGCCCATCTCCTGATTTGGCCAAAATCCGGTGATAACACATGCCCCCCTGGTTTTGATAATGATAATTGCAAAACCATCTGTCTTTCCCTCGAGGGATCATGTCGTGGCAGAGCAGACCCGTCGCAGTATTTTCTCATCATGACGACTTGCCTTCCCAACTTCTCTGCACGATTTACGGCTTGGCACCACATCCTCGAAAACTGCTCGACAATTAAATTTCCATCTCCTTTTATTTAACCGCATCGAACAGTTCTCCTCTTCATCCCCTTGCATCAGCACTTCCAAAAGCCCTCCTCGGCTAACATGTCTTCTTCCTCTTCTTCTCCCTCATCGGGTCTTTCCACCCAATCCTCCCCTCCCGCGAGCCGACGCCGGAATGGGACCCGCAGGAGGCCCACGCCAACATCCGTCGCGCCATAGCCGACGGGGACGAGTCGAGCCACGACTCCTCCGTCCTGGTCCGAAGCATGACCAGTCCTTACCGTACGGGGAGAGCGACCTCCGCTTCCTCGCCATTGGGGAATCGGAGGAGGAAAGCATGACGACGCTTCTCCGGGACGGTTTCTCCTCCGCTCGGGAGGTGAAGGAGGAGGAAGAGGAGAGGACGACACCTCCTCCGACGAGCCGCCGGCCAAGCGTTTCGCCCTTGGCCGGCAACATGAGCGACTTCGTCGCCGACGATGCCGACGCCGACGACGAAGACGAGGACAATGAAGGTCCCGCCGGTGGTCGCTACAGCAGCGACGACAAGCCGGTCGGAACAGCCGACGGCCGGCGATGGCGACGATGAGGCAGCAGCGTCCCTAGATAGGATAGAGCTAGGAGTAATAGATGAGGGCAATGTATCCCCAGCAGTTCCTTTTGAGAGCAATCAGCTCCTTCTATGTAAGAAACCTGATTATCAATGAAGGAATTTCCCAATTTGATTCTGTCGATTTCTTCCATATTGATCTAGCCGATTCTCCCCTACCCTGATTTTGCCGATTGTCACCTTGGTCGATGTTCAATGAGCCGATGGCAATGCATCAGCTCTTATAATAAATTGCAAGACCGATCAATCTAATCACCTCCTCAGATGGTAACTTGCAATCCTTGAAATTCAGATCCAAACTCCCAATCGACCACGTCCAGCCCACAGCTTTGAGACCCTCAGATCTTTGGATCCCAAAATCATCCGATCGTGATGTTGGTCCTGACGGCAAAACTCCTGGGTTAATGCTCCCAGGAAAGCTTCTTAGCCCGTTGCTGACAACCTTGATGTTGAAGCTGATAGTATTTGCTCACAGCTTCCCCTGGGATGTTCTGTTCATATGCAGCAACACACTGGTCTAGAGCCTAATCAATGATGATGGCTCCCTCTTCAATCTCCTCCCATCAACCTGATGGTCTTCTTCTGCGAGAGTTCGCCACCTTTCATGGTCACGATGCAGAGACAGCCGATTTCAATACCATCGGCTCTTCAGAACGAAGAATCTTCAGGCCAGCTGCCCCGAGCCTCAGTCCAGAACAGAAGTGGACCAGCCAAATGGGCCATCGCCGGCTTCCCAACCGTAGTGCAGCGTCGATTCTAACCAAATCGGCTTTCAAAAGCATAGAACCTTCAAAGTGAGCTGCCCCCGAGCTTCTTCAGCTTCGCAATCTCGGTGAGAATGCAGTTCAGTCGGACGATCGTCGGTTGTTCTCATGATCCTAGCCCGATCTGCACGTTCATGCTGTTCTTGTTGTTGGCCAGGGCTGCGATCCTCAAACTTGCCGGCAAATATCAACAGCTTAAAGAAAAAGGGCAGTCTTGGACGCCCGAACTGATGCTTCTGCTGTACGCTGAGCTTGAAGTCTTGCAAAAGGAGTTGGAAGTCCTTGAAGAGAGGGCCCGAGTCACCAAGCAATCCCAATGAGGGTTCCTCCAGTAGAGCCTCGCCACGTAACTTGATGACTGCTCCATTAGGCTTCCGCTTGTAACAGTTGTATCCCTTGAGTCGATGGCCGTGCATTGGCTTTGAATTCTTAAGTCGATGTCTACGCATCGGCTGTGCCCAAAAATTTCTATATTTTCGTTTTTTTATTATTATGCATCGGCCCCCATACTTGAGCTGTTCTGTGGGCATTTGACATCCACTCCAAGCTTTGTATCCTCGTGTTTTGTCCATCTATGTGCCCCCGAGCCGATTCTGTCAAGTACTTGATGGTATCGGCTCTTCAGGCATCTGTCGGATCAATGCTGAACTTAGACAAAACGTGTGTCGAGGATAATTTTGGCCGATTGCGGGAATCAGCCTCCCTTTTCATTGCAATTCTTGACGATGGTTTGCAACTTCCCGGATTTCCACTGTAGCTACGTGGCATGCTGGAGATAAGATCCTTTGCTTTCATTTTTGAGGGCCGATCTCAGGGATCGGCCTTGCCACGCACGTCCAATGTCTTGGACCTGCTCCGTCCGGATCACGGACACCATAGTTCATAGATGCCTCGCATCGGCATCACCGATGCCGCATTGGCTTCCGTCCGTTTAGGGCGCCATACTTTCTTTGGCGGGCGCCCTTGTCTCCATTGTTTGCTGAATTTTCGCGCCAGATCGGGCCGCGCGCAACGTGTACAGTGCATCGTGCCTTCTTCCAAGTTCCGCAGCCGCTGCACCCTACGCTTCCGAGAATGGCTGAGCCCATCAGGGCACCACCTTGGTCGCTGATACCTATCTTCTTCTCCATCCGACTCCTCAAAGTCTTCTTGTGATGACCAGCTTGCTCGTTATGAGGTGGGAGAGGCCCCAGACGCCGAACACCGAGACTTCATTTGTCCTCCTCCTTTGCTGCTTGCATTCTCGCGCTCGATTGTTGGCAATCGGCTCATTCCCGAGTCCCAGCAATGTTTGAAGAAAGGACAGTCCTGCTTATCCACGTCATCTTGCTCCCTTGACCTCCTCTCTAACGTGAAGCTCGTACCCGTTGTTGCTTCTATCATGCCGACGATACCTCCTGTCCGCATCGGACCGACGATATCTTTCATCATCTTCGTCGTAGCCGACGTCGGTCATACTGCTCATATTTGTTGAGGAGATGCACGGATAGTGGGCGTTGATACCGTATGCTCCTCACCTCCTCCTCGGTTAGGTATCGTCTGTCATCATCCCGCCGGTCGCGTGGAACGGCCTCCTCTTTATCTTTGCCACGAGAGTGGTCTCTGGTTTATCCTTGCCACGGGAGTGGCTGCTCTCTCGGTTTATCTTTGCCACGGACTGGCTGCTCTCCGCTTTATCTTTGCCATGGCGGCCCACAAGCCCAGCCACATTGACATCGAAAGAGAACCCTGGCTCCCTTATGGAGTGGCTTAGATCCACCATGTTGACGTCCGGAAACGGACGCATGTCTACCTTCATGGCAAACTGTCCGAAAGTTAATCGGCCCGATTCTATCGCCATCTGAATTTGTGCGCGCACTTTGCAGTCGTTGGTGGCGTGCGTGAACGTATGATGCCATTTGCGTATGGCCTTTGTTCATTTCTTGTGCCGTAGGGATCTTGTGGCCTTCGTGTAGCTTCAATCGTTTCTCTTTCGTAGCGCATCGAAGATCTGCTCACTTTGCTCACGTCGGGTCAAACCTCTTGGAGGCCCCGGTGGGTTCACCCATTTGCAGGTCACAGGTATCGGCCCGAGTCCATTCGCTATCGACTTCATCTTCCGCAGAATCTTCATCCTCATCGGTGTTGACCAGGCTTATCGCGCGCTTGAACTTGTCTTGGTACAGCCGATGGCGCCTGCTCATATAAGGTCATCGAACCATGTGCGCTAGCGAGTTGTACTCCACTTGGAACGTCAGATCCTTGAAGGACGCCGCAAGGGCTGCCACGGCCAGCTCGACTGCTTCTTTCTCAGTTAAATGGACCGAATAACATCGGTTCTTGACAGTTCTGAAATGCTGAATGTATTCAAACATTGTCTCTCCTCGCTTTTGCCGAACCTGTGCTAGTTCGGCAATGCCAGCTTCAGTAGCTTCTGAATGATATTGCGTGTGAAACTGTTCCTCTAGCTGCTTTCATGATCGCACTGAATTTGGCTGCAACGAGGTGTACCATCCAAAAGCTGGACCGGTGAGGGATTGCGAAAAGAACCTCACCCGTAGCTGGTCCGATGCCGAAACCATGCCCAGCTGGGCCAAATATCGGCTCACGTGCTCGATTGAGCTAGACCCTTCGACCCATCGAACTTGGTGAAGTCCGGGAGCCGGTACTTAGGTGGTAGTGGGATCAGGTCAAACTCATTTGGGTACGGCTTGGAATAGCCGATTATCTTCTTCTTCAGATGCCGAACTGATCTCTCAGACCGCACCGATCTGATCCGCGGTGGAGGACGTAGCAACCGAGCTGTCATGAATTGGTGCAGTGGCATACTTGGCTAGCCACGCCGTTTCAGCGCCGCACCCAAACCTCCCGCTGTCGCAGCCTCCCTCCCGCCGGAACAATTGTTCCCGCTCCGGCAATCCCTCCCGTCGGAGCCTGGATCGCCCGCGTCCGGTTGCAAACCGGCACAAACGTGCACACGTATCCGTGCGGGATCTCCTTGGGCGCGTCATAAGAACTGATAGTCGCCCGGATCACCTCCAACCTTGTAGACAACGTATGCCGGTGAACCTTGTTGCTGTGGAGCTGCCATCGCGTACGGCAATGGTGGCCCGGTGTGGAGTTGCACCTCTCCCCGGTGAGTCCCTAGAGCAGGTCCCGAAGGGGAGTACTGGTGCCTCATGATCTCTTGCACCACCTGGAGCGCAACGCGCTCCAACGTATGTACCAGGCTCTCGGAATGCCGATGCAGCGAATGGGCCACCACGTAGTTGATCTCCTGTCGCAGGGCTCTAGTACGTTCCTCCGAAGGGAGAGACAGTCCAACCCGTCGAGGACGCCTTGTGGTGTGAATCCTTTGAACCTGATGCCGTGCGAACGGTCTTCAAAGGAGCCGATGAGTTCGGCATCAACGATGGCCTTCAGGCTCATCGTACTTCTTCTTGTGTTCAGCAGGGAGATCCTCGTATGTGATCTGCTCTGCCATCTCGGTGTCGATGTTGACGTGGATGTTGCGAAGATGTCCCACCGGGCGTGCCGAATGTGTTACCTGCCAAAACCCACCGGCGGGCAATGGTTAAGCAACACGAAGAGCCGGGAGGCTCCCAAGGCCGCTTAGTGGACCCTGGCACCTCGCGTCGTCCCGCAAGTCTTCCAGCCACGTCCTGGCGGTTGCTAGGGCGTGCCACCTGACCTAGACCCGATCAGAAGGTGTTAGAGTGCTTCGATTGTTCCTGCATGGTAGACACGTAAACATTAAATACGAGCCCTATCGGCTCTCAGTTGCCCTGTGGATCGGCTCAAAGAGCCGATCGCCCCATGGTTCACGTTGGATTTGCAATGGCATGGGGATCCTGCTTGATCAAAACAAAGCTAAACCGATCTACGACAGTTTAGGGTTTTCACCGCATAACCGGAACGTCCTACGTGTGATCGGGCCTAGCAGCATACGAAAGATGATGCAAACTACCCCTACGAGAGCCTAAACCAACATAACGTTGATTCCCGGAACATCCCTTGTAGGGACGGTGAACAACACCTAACGCGCACCGGATTGTCCGACCCCAGCATAAGGCCTAACTATGCAGATATTAAACTAACCCCTGCGGAGCAAGGAGCAACTATAACAGATCGGATCTACTAAGTAACGAAAAGCAAGATGCTGCCCTTACACCCATATAGGTGTAAGGGCAGCTAGGTGTCGAGGGGCGGCATTGCCACGCATGTATGCACGAGAAAGCACCAATGCAAGCCCCTAAACACCTAAGGATAAATAGTGCTGCTCGCCATCAACAACGCTTCAGCACGAGCAGCACAAGGTAGACGAATAAACGTGCTGCCTAGAGATCGCGAGATGCGATCTAGGCAGCATGATGCTTACCCGGAAGAGAACCCTCGAAGGAAGGGGTGGCGATGCGCCTGGTTTGTGTTTGTTGTGAACGTGATTGTCCTCCTTTTCCGATAACCCTAGATACATATTTATAGTCCAAGGGACTTTCTAATTGAGGCGTGCACCTAACCGTGCACGGGCCGACTCTATCTGTTAATTCTACACACGATACGATCTACTATATTACAGATACACGGGCAATTTAGCCCAACTCTTAGCGCAAGGCCGCTTCAAAGATGCTCCACGTGTAATCTTCAAAGCCCATCTTCACTTACGGCCCATCTCCTGATTTGGCCAAAATCCGGTGATAACAGAGAGTCAGTTTCTGTACATCCATTGCCGATTCATCTGCATTATTATAATATAAAATATATAATTAACCATCCTGCATTTGTTAAACTAACTAGCTACAAACAATATAAATTAAACAATGAACTACACACATGCATATTTTATCAATGACACATGAAAGGTTCAAGTTGCTAACCGCGATCGAGGAGGAAAAAATAAATGAGGAAGCTAAATTGTGGCTCCGACACTTCATATCATGTTTCATGCTCTTGGGGCATTTCATCAAACACCTTGTGTGCATAAGAGGAACCAAAAGCAAACCTAACACCCCCTTGTGAAGTTTGTCAAGAGAAGTGGCACCAAATGGCTAAGTGCAGTGAGCTGAGGTCCTTTTATAGGGATGGGCCTTTAGTCCCGGTTGGCCCAACAGCGCGACCAGGCCTTCTGCCAGGCCTGAGGACTTAGTCGCGGTTGGCCTGGCCAACCGCGACTAAAGCCCCTCCCGTCCACCAGCTGACCACCGAGCGCGCTGGGCCCAGGTCTTTAGTCGCGGTTCGCCTCCCGAACCGCGACTAAAGACCCCATTAGTCGTGGTTCCTATATTTTGGCGACTAATGGGGCTGGACGGAAGCCTTTTTTTCTACTAGTGTACCGAACTAGAGCAGGTCCGCAACCCCTCTCCCTCAAAGTATCACCTTCAAAAAGGTGACGATGCCGAAGGGCGCCGCTGCCGCCCAATCCAGAGATTTAAGATTTATCCCTGGAAAAGAGAGAGGAAGGCAGGGAAGGGAAGTGTACCTCGACGGTGCCTCCAGGGAAGGCAACACCTAAAGGAGTCGTCATTGCCACGAGACACACATCAAACCATGGATTTCTCCCAGTTCTCGTCCCCAACTCTAGAGCCATGCCACACATAATATCTAGCAACCAACAACCGCCAAATATCAGCAACAACAAGGAAAGGCGCGCCAGGAAGAGTGACCAACCTTCAGATCGGGGGCAGGCTAGCGAGCAGCCTGAGTTCAACAGCCAAAACCCATTGACACCTCGCCGTCATCACGACAAAGGGGAAGACCGGCGCGCACGCTACTCGCCGTCAAGACAGCACCATCCCACCACCCGCGATGATGACGGGATCCGGAGACCCCCATGGGCGCGGAGCGACGGGATCCTCGCTACTACCTTTCTCATCTGCCGCACGGCTTCCCAGCGGTCACCTCTGGTAGCAGGAGGGGGGACTAAGTTGGAGGGCAGGGGCGGACCCATGTGTAACTCAGTGGGGGCATGCGCCCCACGCAAAATTTCAATTTCCTTTAGTGCTTGTTCATATTTGGCTAAAATTTCTCCAGATTTTACAAATTCATACAAGAAACGCCCCCACTCATATATTTTTCTGGGTCTGCCACTGGAGGAGGATTGTGGGGGCTCCAGGGTTAGGTCGCCCTACATGAAGCGACGCGGGGGGCAGGAGGGCCATCCCAAACAAAATTTGATACTTCTGGGATACGGGCTTCTTTGATACTCTATCTCGCAACATGTGGGAAGTATTCACGTATGTAATGCAGTACTAGGCAATGAGGAAAATCCTAGTTGTTCCAGGATGGACGTAATCCATGTAAGAAAGATTGTCAGCACACTCAATGAAGCTTTGCTATGGTGTTCTCTACATCCTAGTTGTGATGAGTTGTATGATAACATTTGGCAGCCATCGAAACGGTTCAGGTGCTCGTTTGCCGAGCAAAAAGGCTCCTGGCATATACTGACACATGAGGGTGCCGGTCACAGCTCTTTGTTGAGCGGCCATTTTCCCAAGGCCACTGTAGGTGCTGGGCATATAGGTGTGTTGCTCGAGTGTTTGTGTTTGCTGACTGCTTCTATGCCACTGCAGAGTAATTATACGCCAAGCTCTACGCTCGGCAAAGCATGTGCCGACCGGTTTTGGTTGTTGGCCGAGTGGTTCCTGCCCTCGGCTGTTGTCCTGGACCCTGTACTTGTGCTTCCTATATAGTTACTGAATGAGGAATAGGGACGGCCGGCTAAACGGCGGTGTGCTCCCACGTCGTGAATGACTTCAGCTACGGCCGCTTTTGGTACGGCAACGAGGTCCTCCATCTCATGGAGGAGCGGATACACTATGATGACATTGTAATCTTCCTGTCTGTTTAACAGACTTCCCAGCACCCCTCGTTCCAATAAGATCAATGCATGCATGCTTACTCGTGCAGTGTTGACGATCCACACAAAGTGTGAAAATGCTTGATGGTTTGATTGGTCTCTACGACATGTTGGCTATCTAGGTGACTTGGTTAAAGTACAAACTTTAGCCTTAGAAAAGGATCATAACTACAAGAACGCTTGCCAGCGCTGGCACGGTAGGATAGGTCGGATATGCGAAGAGAAGAGGAAGCATATGTCACTAGAAAAACCGATACATCCTCCTTCGATCATTATATAGCTGAGGCGGTAGAAGAGGTAGGAAAAGAACAAGAGAGAATTTAAGATTTGCTTCTCATACAATGCTATGAATTATCACTGCACGTATGGTACAACAACTTAGCAATTGGTAGATGATCAATGACTGAGACATGTACAAGAATATTGCATCAGTAAATTTCTCTCTGCATAAAACACATGAAAGTTTAACTCGCAATTAAAAAATGAAAAGCGACTTTGTCGAAAAAAAGGAAATCGTAAATATATAGCCATGACACCGTCGATCCTTTTGAACTCTTTTATGTGAAGTCTAGTTTTCTACAGGAAATTCAATTTGGGTCCGGTGTGTATCCTCCCTTGACCTAAAAAACATATACTTCTAATTGTCAAAAAGTTTCAACTAAATTTTTTGCATGTACATCTCAACAACCTATATGTGTCTGTCCAATTTCATGAAAAACCAATGTTTTTCGTGGTCGAGTTAAAAAAAGTCAACACATTTGTCTCATAAAAATCCTTATTTTAGCAACAATTTTTGTCTTTTTGTATGACGAAAAAGACAAGTCAATTTTTCATGGAAAGATTTTATGCGCATGTAGCATGTGAAAATGTGCACGTGAATTTTTGTTCAGAAAGTTGTAACATTTTAAAATGTATCAAAAAAGCATTTTAAAATAAAGAGAGCATATGTATCCAAAAGCCAAAACATCACTGCCAGGAATACAACACAGAGTAGTCCATCGATCTGGCCCTTTCCTTTCTCTGCTCACTCATGACAGCATATGCTATACAGAGCATCGAAATATCAAATAGTCATAAACAATTGATAAGAAATTAGCCAAATGTAGAATAGCCAAAAGTTGGATGGAAATCATCTATTATCAAATCTACTGCTATTACTTAAAAAAATAATTGCATCCAAGGCAAAGTAGGTGACAACATACCCAAAGGTGCCTGTATCCGTCTACCCGTGTAAGTTTACATTAGTAATTTCAACTACCAGGTAATTTTTTTATTAACTTCATTTTGCATTTCATCTATACATATGGCTTCTGTGCCGCTAGATCCGTATACTTCCTATAAATGATGTGAAGCTACTCGGCCAGCGGAGGGCCTTGATGGGGCGTTTTAATCCTGGCCGTTACTTCGTCGCGCGACAGTGTTTCTTGCCTCCCGCTTTTCACCATGGCCATCCGATGCAGTCATTTCTATTGTCACCTGTCCTGGATGATTCAATGACCTATGGGACCGAACACGAGTGGGTTCGGCCAACAGAGGGAGGGACGCTGCTGGTCCGCGTCGCAAGTTTTCCCTGTTTTTTCGTGGGGTTTGCTGGACAGCTTCTCTCTCGCACACGATTGGTGCGGTGAAAACCCTAGCTTCCCAATCCCCATTTCTTGATCCCGTTTGAGCCCCCACTTCCCCTCCGCCGCCTCTCCATAGTTGTCCCCGCTGCCGTTTCCTCCTCGTGCAAGGCGGTCGTCCTTGATCCGTCGTCGCTCACAGGTGGTGGGGACCTGAGATGGAGGTGACTGGGCTTGCAGGAGATGCGCTGACGGCAGGGGAGGTGCTGCAGGAGCCCATCCCGGTGGAGCAGGTTCATCCCCGTCAATCTCGTCTGTTTCTTCGAAAACTCGATCGGGGCGGGGCTGTCGTGGAGGTTATCTAGGGAAGACGCATTTGGGCGATTGAGGTGGAGAAGTGGGCAAGGGAGGTGGGTCAGGACGTGAAGCAGGAGAGGGAGCTTGAAGAGCGGTATTAGGACAGAGGTGTCGGAGCAGCGAGGGGAGGCGCTGGCTTGGAGGTGGGTAGCTCGATTGGCTTGAAGAGCCGTATTCTAGAAATTTGAACCGGGCGGGTAGCTCGATTGGGTATGATCAGATATATCTTGACCACCTAATAACCTGAAGTATTAGTACACGAAGAGTTAGAGCATCACCAATATCATTGCTAAAATTTTGCTATAGGAAGGAGAGAGAACGCAATTGCAGCCAAATTTTGCTTTGTATCACTCCTATAATAGCAATCCAAAAGTGTCAATGGGCACATGAGACCCACATGTGGGTTACACTTTTTCCTTTCTTTTTTTTCTCTTTTTTCTTCATCTTCCTCTCACGCATGCCAGTTTGCGACACCCGCCTCAAGTCGTCCGCCCACCCACCATCCATGCACGCCGGCCGCCCACACACGCCACTTGCCCACGTCCGCCTCCCGTTGCCCGCCCACTCACCGCCCACACACTTCAGCCGCCCACACACGCCACTTTCCATGTTGGATGCCCGCCCAAGGCAGCGGTAGTGCGGGGTTGCGCACCCTCGAGATGATGGCGCCTGATGCGGCCGAGATCCGACCATGGTGGGTTGCGAGGGGGAGAGGGCGGGGCTTCCTAGGCCGGGAAGGAGCACCAGAATGCGCGGCGGAGTTCCTCTACAGCCGGAATCACTCGCGCCGGCCTCCTCCGGTCTGAATCTAATCGGGCCGGCCTCCTCCCATCTGGTTGCCGGCGGATGCAGTGTTGCTAATGATTTTGATTGGGGGACCAATTATACAAGGACACGTCTAGCGAGCGGCTGCATGCCCGTTGGTCATTCTAAGCGGTCATACCAAAATGGAAAGTGCTCACACAAACGGAAAGATGTGTCCAGCTGTCAAAGAAATGGTAGGCTAGCTCATATCACTCTGCGCTTAAAAAAAACTGTAACTTTTAAACTGTGCGGCGAAATTACAATTAGTTTTCACTTTTAGAATCCGAACGACGAGAGCTTCGAAACTAGGCCACATTTTCATATGTTTCGACGCAATTTTTTAACAAACAACTTTGATGCGCGACAGAGCAACTTTGTTTTGCAGGAAAACAATTTTGGTATGCGGCAAAGCAACTTTGGTGTGCAACGAAAACACTTGATTCACAACGATAGTAGGCTTCACAACAGCTGCAGCAACAACTCCTAATGTTACTCTGCAGGACACTAAAATTCCTTGGCCGAGTACCAAAGTTGCTCGCAGGACACTAAAAATTGCTCGGTCGGCCGCCAAAGTTGCTCTGCAGGGTTCAAAAACTGCGTCGCAGGGCACCAAAATTGCTATGCAGGACACTTAAGTTGCTTCGTCACACATTGAAATTGCTCCCATGGACACCAAAATTGTTGTCGGGCACCAAAGGTGTGCCTTCGTACCAAAAAGTGTACATGTTCTCGTTTCACACCAAAGTTGCTTTGTCGCACACCAAAGTTGTTTTGCTACACAATAAAGTTGCTCTGTCGCGCATCAAAGTTGCTTGTTAAAAAATTCGTCGAAACATATAAAAATGTGGTCTAGTTTCGAAGCTCTCGTCATGGGTATTTTAGTAGTGAAAACGAATTGTAATTTCGCCGCACGGTTTAAAAGTTACAGTTTTTTTAAAATAATACATGATATCATTTAGCCTACCATTTCATTGACAGATGGACGTAAATAGCTGTTCCCTAGTGCGTATGTCCGGGAAGTCTATCCAGCACGCGCCCGCTCGTAAGATTTCAGGATTATACAAAGGCCGTTGGATCAACAATTTGGAATTAAATTGCTAGTATATTTTTAGTTTTAGAGCATCTCCAGTCGCGTCCCCCAAACCGTCCCCCAAAGGGATTTGGGGCGCGCCGGACAAAAAAAGAGTTCCAGCCGCGTCTCCCAAAGCCCATTTTTGTCCGGCGCGGTCCGATACGGTGTCCGGCGCCCGAGCCCGTCCCCGTCCCACAGGACGCTCCGGGGACGCCGGACACAACAGCGAGGCCAACGACGCGGGGCCGACCCGTCAGCGGCACGGAAGGATAAAACCCCGTCGCCTACCTTTGGTCAAGCGACGTTAATGGCGTCCTGTTTTCCCAGGCGACGCAGGGACGCGTCTCGTGCATGGCCGCGTGGCCGTCCGCGCCGGAGTTATTGCGTGCAACCACCGGCGCCGCTGTTTTAAGACGCCCTGCAGTTATCGCCGCTCGTAATCCTTCTCGTCGCCGCCGCCTCCCCTCCCAGATCTTCTCCTCGCCGCTCAAAAAATGTGAGCTCGTCCTCCCGCAAGATCGCCGCGGCGAACGGCCGACGCGGCAGCCTCACCGTGGCGGAGGCGTGGGCGCTGTACCACGCCCGGTATCCAGTCCCGCCGGACATGCGGCTGCAAGCGGCGGCGGCTGGAAGATGGCCGTGAACGGCATTGGCGTTCCGCCGCCGCCGAAGCCGAAGACGGACCAATGGAGGGACGCCATCAAGGCCCGTCGGGCTCAACTCACCGCCGAGGAGCGGTTGGATCCGACATGGGCGGTCAACGACAACGACGCCTGGTGGACGACGTACGACATCGAGATGCACAGCACCGACAACCTCGTCCGCGGCCCCAACAGCTGGAAGGCCGCCGCGCTTCTGGGGCGTTCCGGAGGGCGCGAACGTCATCCGCGGCCTCCGCAACGGCGCTCCAAGGCTGGAGATGCCGCGCCGCCGCCGCCGTCTCCTCAATGGCAGCCGAGGAGGACGACGCCCTCTCGCACTCTTCTTCCTCGGGACCGCGCGATCGACGCCGTCTCGCACCGCGGGCGCCCTACACCGTCCCCAAACGGGAGGTCAAGGAGGAGCCGGTGACGCCCGTCAACACGAGGCGTGGCGGTAGCGGCAGCGGGCGGCAGCAAGGGAGGCGCGGCGGCGCCCTCCTCATCCCGAAGCCGGAGGTGAAGGAGGAGCCGGCCGAACGCGCGGCGCAGCGGAGAGGCAGGCGCTCATCGCCAGCAGCGACGACCCCGAGGACTGCCCAGGCTGCGGGCGGCGTTCTTGGCGTCCATGGACGACAAGGACGCCTGGAGGGCGACCTGGACGCGGCGATCGCCATGTCCATCCGCGACTCCGGCAAGCCGCTGGTGGACCTCACCGACGACGGCGAGGCAGGACCAAGCGGCTTGGTGAAGGACGAGCCCGTCGACGAGCGCGCAAGGAGGTCGTCACCGAGGAGATGTACAACTTCGCTACGACGCCTCCGGTCGCCGCAAGTGGTTCTAGATTAGGTTTAGTTTTAAAGTTAGTCAAATTTCGTTCGAATCTATGTAAGTTTGGACGAATCTAATCGAATCTAGTTAAGTTTAAAATTTGCGAAATTTTGTTTGGGGACGCGACTGGGAGCGACGTCCTCAAACGCATAACGAAACACGTCCCCCAAACGCTCAATCCGGCGCGGTTTGGGGTACGATTTGGGGACGCGGCTAGAGATGCTCTTACCAATCCAAGTCAAATATAGCAATGCTCTTGAAAATACCCTTACATGTGCAACTACTTCCATAAGTCGGTTCAGGTCAAATATAAAAAACGAAAGAAAACAAAAAAAACTTAAGCGTAGGCTGGTGGATGGAGAACCACACCGGCCAGCTATCCCTAGCTACGTCTGGCCAGCTAGCAACGGGAACCGCTGCCTTTTTCTCCGGTACTCTTTGTTGTTGGACGACGGCTCCATCACGTCGTCCGCGAACCGCACCTTCTTCTTGGCCGTCGCCTCCCTCACGCCACCAGGCTTGTTGCTACCTGAATTAAACGACCAAATACATCCATGTAAAGATCGTACAGAGCAAGCTGCAAATTTAAGTTACGCGGTGAGCACGTACGGCGCTGGAGCTGAATCTTCCTCCTGAAATCCGACTCGAGGCCGTGGAAGAGGCGCACCGTGGCGAGGGTGACCGCCGCCGACACCGCCGCGACGGCGACGACGCTAGCGCAGCTTCCTCCTCCGACGCCGGCCTCCATTGCCTAGCTATCCCTCGCGCGTCTCTCCCCTTCGGAATTGGATTGGAACAGCTAGCTCGGTGACCAGGCCAGCATAGCTAGGAACAGTTTAACTTTCTAGCGGAGGACGTTTTCAGCTCGGTGGCTTTATCTGGACAGGAAGGAAAGGGAAACGAGCCTCGCGTGAGAAACTTTTTGAGCGTGATTAAACGGGCGCCTCGTGTTAGCCTGTAGATCCCGTCAACGTGTAACTACTAACTAATGATCTGGCAACGAGGCTCTGGCTTTGCTAATTCTGTAGCCGAGTCTGCACAGCTCGTGGAAATACTAGTATTACCATGTTTTTTTCGTGGAGGGCACTTGTCGCTGGCGACCGTATGTACGTGCCGGCGTCTTCTCACAGTTTAATTTCGCCATAACCTGGTGGAGGTCTTCTTCATTTTCTAATTTACCCATTTCGTTCTCCAGGCTCGAGCTCCCTCCACCTCGTACATCTGTCTTAATGCTCACATTTGATGTTGACTATCACGTAGTAACGACTGTTACACATGAACTTTGTTTGAAGCTCTATCAATTTCCCAGAAAAAACCTGCCATGAACTATGAACAAATGGAGCAATCTTAGTTATGAAGTTCCCGGCAAAAAAATGATATTGTATTGGTATAAATTATGGAAGAGGCCGTCGCGACTACTTTGTATAAAATATTGTATTGGTTAGTTGCTCTCTCACACACACACAACCCCGCACAGGATACACAAATGAATTTTTCTTTCGAAGGACACACAACTTACCAATTTCTTCGTATCTCTATGATAAATTGACCCGATCGAGCACTTCCATCTACCACATACAACATCATTATTAACTTGTTCTCAACAACCACATCTTCCCCTCCATATATTTTCGAAAGGTATGAAGAAACTCCCCACTTTTAAACAATCTCCAATTTTCGATATAGTGTGTGTACTATATATTGATATCTTTATTTCAAGTACTCCTAAACTTGGCCATTTTTTCCATTGAGATCTCAAGTGAGCAGGAGAAAGATATTAGTATATAAACATAGGCACAGATGTACTTGCTCGGATTGAGTGCTGTTAGGATTGAGTGCTGTTGGGAAAGTATGTTGAACTAGAAAGGAACATCTTGCAACAAATTCATTTGTGTTCTCTATATGTTCTTCAAATGGCTTAGCCTTTGGCATGCACTACACAAACATAAGTTGAATTATGATGTAACCCGTTTGAAGTCGAGCTATCCAAGTGTACATAGCATCTATAGCGACACCCATCAAAAGTGTGTGACACATATACAAAAATTTACATTTTGTGTGCATTGTCTGCATAAACACATGCAATTATGTTATTATGTAAATAAAAACGGTTTCAAAACAATATCACCTCTCTTTGAGCTTGGATTCAAACAAATCCTCAAAGAAAAAAAATCGTAAACAAGTTTGGCTTATATATTACAGAACACAAAAAATTCCATACAAGTATCGCGAATGTTCGAGTACAATTTCACTGTTTACATTCATCATTCAGTAAAAAATAATTATACTTCACATGAATATTGCACGTTCTTGAGAAATTCCAAAATTTTGGTAACACATATAGAGGTTTCTTGTAGGATTCACATAGGTTTGGTACATGTTTCTCATTGGGCATGTGTTTCACAAATGCTAATACATTTATGTTTTTCATTGACATTGGAGTGGAATTTAAAATACTATATAATCCCACCATTTGGATGCTTTATGAAATAATGAGCATTGAAGCCCACTAATACCTTCCATATGGAGCAAACACTAGTAAAGAAAGATTTTGGAAAGTTTGGTAATTGTTTCATGGAGTTTCAATTAAAAGAAACTTCAAATTTTGAAAACATATTGAACATTGGTATTCTGTCGAGGAATTCGACACAATGAAGAATACGGTCAAAATAGTTTATGATTGGACATCTCATTCAAATTATGTTTGATGTTTTAATTTGTTTCAGTGATATTCTAAATACGTGTAGTACACAGTCAGCCTAATGCATGTGTAGATCAAACACAACCATACAAAACTATACAAGTTCACTATTATACAAGTTCAGATAACAAATAATTTATAGATGTGAAGTAATTAAAAAAGATCACATTCAGTACATATACTGCATAGCCAAATCTAAATTTACAAGATTACCCTACTAGCAAACTAAATAATAAATCAACCGTACATAGATAGATCTAACAAGTTAACAAATCAGCCGATTCATTTAAAAAAATTAAGAAAAACGAATAATTAATTTAACAACCTTCTTTGTGAGGGAGTAGGGACGGCGATGAACAAAACGTGACGAGGCAGGTGCGATTTCAACAAACTTTATCCACCCACGTCTGCCCGTAAGATTATCCCGTAAGATTATCCCGTAACCTTCTTCCCGTAACTCTAGCATTATTGTGGGCATTACCTCTGGTTGCCCGTCGCGGCGCTGGCCTTGTGCGTGCCGTGCCGTGCGTCATCGCCAGGCGGCGCCGTGGAGTTCATGGACGCGGTGCCGAACAGAAATGGGGCGCCGTGCGCCGGCACCGCTGCTCTGGACGGGGTCGCTGCTCGAATCCCCTGCGCTGGCCGCCCTGCCCCAGTCCAGGTTCGCGTTGAGGATCGCGGCATGAAGTTCGCCGTTGCCAGGTCGCCGTATGAGGCAGTGATCGACACATATGGAAAATTTCAGAGAGAAGCACCAGAGAGACAGATTTTTAATTTTTTATAGTTTTCAGGGCTGGTCTTGAAACAGAATTGGCATTCAAAATATTTTTGACCTTATGGACGCGACATGTAACTCTAGTACAACGACAAATACCTATTGTGTGTCCGAAAGTTTGATGTAATCTGTAATCGTAAACTTACACAGGATTTCTGAACCTGAGACGAGATCTGGCTCTGTTCTGAACTTTGCGCTGAGAAATTATGATGCACTTGCAAGAAAAGCCGTGAGGAAGAAGAGAAGCTGGCACAGAAATCCTTCGATGCTAATACGATATGCCTTTTGTTAATCCATCCCCGCATCCGCATAAAGGCCATGTGTCTTCTTCCCAGTGATTTTGAGGGTGCCAAATCATGTGCGTCTGTTCAATTTTATCAGTAGCATGCTGTATTACTCATCGCAGATCGAAGAAGATAAGAGTTTGTAACAGGCAGTCTTTTCGTCCCTTGCTTGTTAAATGGCAGTTATATATGTTTCTTTTTTGTCCAATTCGCATGCTGTGCACGCACAGCTCCAGAAGCATGAACTCGCCCACGCTCCCCTCCAACAACTGTGGCTCCATGTCGCGGCGAACTTCACGCTGCCGAGACACAGCGGCGGGCAGGCAGCTAAAGCTTCTGTTTGTACTTCATCTGGCGAGAGTTATACAAATACGGGCGAGTCTACCTGGCGAACCCAACCGAGACAAACGAGTTCATTCTGGTGGATGTGCTGTCACCTACGGTAGAAGGTATTTTATATTGTTGGCCAATATATGCACGCCAGGATCTTGCATTAATGTAGCACACTAGTAAATTGATCGCCGAAAAAATTGCAGCACATTTGTGTGTAGATTTGCTGGTAGAGGTGGCTAGATTTGTTGCACAGCCATGATTTTGTTGTGGGAAGATCTTTGGCAGCGAAACTCAGGTTTGCATGGCTCTTTTCATTTGAGAGGCACCAAGATATTTCCATCAAACAGTTTGTTGGTAACCCCGATCATGCAGATCATTTCTTCCCATATCTGTCTACCCAAGCCCATGATGAACTGCAGGCTGCAGCAGCTCGGGGATTTGATTGACTTGGCCAATATATGTCCACAATTCCTCATGACATGGAACGGTGGTCCCTCTGGGGGTTCTGATTTGTATCAACCCAGCAGGTTTTAGAACTTCTAGCCGTGAGACATTACTCCTCCAGTTTATCTACATATGATCTGGAAATCAAGGCGTATGATCAAACATTCAAAAAAAGAGTATTTGCTTGCCTGCTCCCGTTGGAAAATGTCTCAACACTCGCGATAATTCTACATAGGAGGCACTTCAACATCGGGAATGTCTATAGTTGTCTTCTCTCTCCACGTCTACAGCTGAAATGAGAAATCCCCTTTTCTTCGTTTGTACTTTCACTTCGGCCTGTTTATCAACGACTTGAGTTAGTTGGTACTTGCCACTTCCTTTTGATGGCATAATTTCGGAAGCTAAATACTGCTGGGCAAGCCACTGTTCACATAGATTGTTACTCTGGGAGTGCGGAACATTTGGAAATAGTGAAAGCAATCTGGGAGTGTGGAACAATTAAAAATATGTTTTTTGGGTGGTGGGATCATATGCACCTATGAGTCGAATTATATTTCCGATTTTGATACCCATATATAACTTGGTGCCTAGGGGTACTCCAGCTACACATTCTAACTAATTTCTGCAAAGTGTGAACAAGAACTGCAGCAATACTAACAGTAGTTGCCGTGCTCCTACTTGGGGCATGTACGATAAAAATCATCGGAAATATATATATGTCATTTCATCGAAATAAAAGCACACAACTTTATTGATCAGCACCAAAGTGTACATGTAATTTTCATCGTAACAGCGAAATGTTTTCTTTACTGCAGGTCATCCAGCTATTAATCTTCAATCGAATTGACAGGGACATCACTAAGTTCTCCTAAGTTATTTGACGCTGTGCACCTACAGTTGGCTTTTCTCACGACCACTGATCAGCATTTACGTAACTTCCTGCGTGTAGTTTTAATTTTTTCGATAAAGAGAATATATTAATATTGAGAGATACCAATTACATCCAACTTCTGTAACAACGCAATACCCTAATGGTGGCATGTAGTTTTAATAAAATCTAATGGTATATGTATTTTACTTAAACAAACAAGTTATATAATTCTCTTTTCGTGAACTGGTGACATGCTTGAAAGTATTGCAAAGGATATGCGCTCAGTTTTCAGAATGGGCCTGTCAACGACACGGCCACCAGGGCCTACCCTAGCTAAAGATTTACACAATAAGAAAGGCACTGTCAGCATGAGTTTAGGAGCATGCATGTTAATTACAGATAGTTGAATCCACAAGCTCACCAGAGCTAAGATTAACAAATATCATTCCCCCCGAAGAGGTATTGTGGTATCATTTAATCTCAGCCATCCTACCCCTAATCCTGAACAGGTATCGTTTAATCTCGACCGTTCTTGTGTGTCAATCAGGAAGATACCTCTTCGATGGTTTACACTGTTTTAGCATTTGGGGATCTATGGAAGCAACGGCCTTCTGAAAATTCATCGTTGCTTGGTGTGGCTTCAGGTGCCATCTTCACATCCACTCTTTTGAGCATTGGCATTGATATGGATATCAATTCTAGGAAGTCAAATTCATGATCTTCTCCTTGAAAGTGGTCGACTTCCACTTGTTCGAGATCACCCAAGCAGATAGTTTGGGTTCATGGTCTGTTGGCAACGATAGTTCTGCATGCATGCTTGTATTTTTCACCTAAAGCAAAACTTGAATTACTAGACATTTCCGAATTCATCACTATCTTTACTATTAAATGGGAGTTGGTCGTTTGACACTCAACGCACTTTGGTGGTCGTCATTAGAAACATCTGAGCCGTACAATCTAATCTCACGGTCTATGATTTAACATGGAATCGTCCGGCGTAATTACAAGGCAAGTCACGTCTCCTTCCCTTTGTCAGCACAGAATCTCCCCGCAAAAAATCATGCAGTAATATTCAATCAATCACGTATCTTCCAACTCGTGATGCAAATTAGGAAAGACATAATTGTTGACATTTTGTTTCCTTACTTGACTTGATATCTTTCCTATTCGTAGGGGTAAGAAAATATCCAGGAAATTACAAGTTTTACAATGGTTGGCATTTTTAAGAACCGTTCATCGACTCTGATCTGACGGTGGAAAAAAGACGGAACCAAACTGATGGAACCAAAAATGTGGGACCAGAACCAAAATCTGTAGGACCGGAACCTCCATTATATTTTATGAAAAGTATAAGAAGCGAGCGTGCTTTTAAATGACCGAGCCATCTTATAAAATTGCGCGAATCTAAAGCAACAAAAACACAAATCTTAAAGCAAGGAATTAAATTACTCATCATGTGCTCTCATTGTCGATCTCATCCTGTCACTCTCTCGCTCTCTAAAGTCCCTCCGTGTGTCTTTCTCAGGCGGCCCGCGACCCTCAGCTCCCTCCGCTGTCTCTCAGGCGACCCCGCGTCGTAGAGGAGGTGGCCGTGACTTCGTCCCGACAGCCGAATCCGTGAATTCGTCCCGGTTGCCGCTGACGCCACAGGTCGCCGCGGATTCTCCAGCCAACGCTCCTCTCCCTCCACCGTCTCTCCCGGCGATCTCTTGCCAGCAGCCATGGAGTGGAAGAAAATCTGCTTACGCTGCTTGATCTCGTCGATCCTCGCGAGGTCAGGGAGGTTGCTTTCCATGGCAATAGAAGTCATCGCGTAGTAGGGATCTTTGTTCTCATCCAAGTCGGACAACACCAGGTCGCCCCGGCTGCCGCGACAGAGGGGGAGGGGACGCAACTTCGCCCCGGCCGCCGCAGCCACCCCAGGTCGCAGATTAGACCCGGCCGCCGCCGCATCCGCGACTTCGCCCCGGCCGCCGAAGTCGCCCGAACTCGCCGCAGCTTCTGCCTCAACCGTCTCTCCCGTCGATCCCCGCGATGGAGGGGAGGGGGCCGCGACTTCGGCCTGGCCGCTGCAGCCACCCCAGCTTGCAGAAGCTTCTCCGGCCATGGCTCCTCTCCCTCTACCGTCCCCTCGGCCCGCCTCTGGCGTGCGTCATCCTTGTTCGTCGTCACCGGCTCGGCTTCCCTGTGTGGTCGCTGGACGCCCTGATCTTCGACGGTGACGACGTCATACTGTACTCGGAGCATCTCCTACCGGCAGGAGTACAACAACGGCTTCATGCACTTAGGCTCTGTCGGGGCAGCAACCGAGGAGAAAATTACCTTCTGTTCTTGTAGAAGAGATATTGGAGATTGCACAGCACCAATAGTATTCATATATAGTGACACATGTACAATTACAGACAAACGAGAAACACGGGGACCTATATCTATACAATATGTTACTCAACACCCCCGCAGTCGAAGGGTCGGCACCGACACACAGACTGGAGCGAAACTCAGGAAAAGTCGTGGATGGCAATCCCTTCGTCATGATATCGGCAAATTGCTGAGACGTCGGTACGTGAAGGACTCGAACGCGACCGAGTGCAACTTGCTCACGAACAAAGTGGATGTCCAACTCGATGTGCTTGGTGCGCCGATGATGAACGGGGTTGGCGGAGAGATAGACAGCCGACACGTTGTCGCAGAAGACCACCGTAGCCTTGTCAACAGGACAAGAGAGCTTGGACAGAAGCTGACGAAGCCATGTGCACTCAGCCACAGCGTTAGCCACGGCGCGGTACTCGGCCTCAGCACTGGAGCGGGACACGGTGGGCTGCCTTTGGAGGACCAAGAGACAAGCGACGAGCCGAGGTAGACGCAGTAGCCGCTGGTGGAGCGGCGCGTATCCGGGCAACCCGCCCAGTCCGCGTCGGAGTAGGCGACAAGGTCAGTCGACGTCGAGGGCGAGCGTGCAACGTCAAGCCGTAGCCCATGGTACCACAGACGTAGCGAGAATCCGCTTCACCGCGGCCCAATGAGCATCCCGAGGAGCATGCATATGCAAGCACACCCTGCACGGCGTACTGGAGCTCCGGTCGCGTCAGTGTCAAGTATGAAGAGCACCGACAATGGAGCGATAGAGCGGCGCGTCGGATGCCAGCGACCCATCACTAGCGGAGAGCTTGGCCTTCGTGTCGACAGGAGTAGGCGCAGGGTTGCAGTTAAGCATCCCTGCACGCTCGAGAAGCTCGTGGGCATACTTCCGCTGATGGAGGAAGAACCCGTCCGCACGTCGGACAACCTCGATGCCGAGGAAGTAGTGGAGCGGGCCAAGGTCCTTCAATGCGAACTCGGCGCGAAGACGGTCGGTGAGCTGTCGAAGAAGACCAGCGGTGGAGGCCGTCAGGATGATGTCGTCGACGTACAACAGCAGGTATGCCATGTCGTGGCCGGTCCGGTAGACAAACAGGGATGCATCGGAGCGCGTGGAGCGGAAGCCCAGCTGATGCAGGAAGCCGGCGATGCGCTGGTACCAGGCGCGGGGCGCCTGCTTCAGTCCATACAGGGACCGAGAGAGCAACCACACGTCATCGGGGCGCTCGGCGTCGACGAAGCCGATGGGTTGCTGACAGTACACCTGTTCCTGCAGATGGCCATGAAGGAAGGCGTTGGAGACGTCCATCTGATGCACGGGCCACGCACGAGACGCGGCGAGGTGCAGCACTGTGCGGATCGTGCCGGTTTGACAACCGGGGCAAACGTATCCGTGAAGTCGACACCAGCGCGCTGCCGAAAACCGCGCACCACCCAGCGCGCCTTGTA
Source organism: Lolium multiflorum (assembly GCA_030979885.1). Taxonomy (NCBI): domain Eukaryota; kingdom Viridiplantae; phylum Streptophyta; class Magnoliopsida; order Poales; family Poaceae; genus Lolium; species Lolium multiflorum. The sequence goes on along the minus strand of JAUUTY010000579.1, from coordinate 208,876 downwards.
GCGCTCGAGAGTACCATCGGAGCCGAGCTTGTGCTTAAAGACCCATTTGCCGGAGATGACGTTGGCGCGAGGGGGCCGGGGAACGAGCTCCCAGGTCCTATTGCGCTGCAGCGCGTCGTACTCCTCCTGCATGGCAGCACGCCAATGCGGGTCGCGCAAGGCAGCGCGAGCCGTGGTGGGCACTGGCGAAGGGTCGCCGGCCGGGACCGGCGCAAGCCGGGTGGGCCGGCCAGGCCGGTCTGACCGGGCGCTTGGCGGGTCGGCAGGGGGCGCCGCCGTCGTGCGGCAATATGCTGTTGCCGCTGGCCCGTGGCGCGACGGAGACGGCGACGCGCCACGCATGATCGGGGGTAGCGAGTAGATGGTCGCCGCACACCAGCGCGGCGCGGGTGAGCATGGGCTCGGGACGCAGCGACGGGTGGCGAGAGGCGGCGGCCACCGGACGGCCGGGAGCGCGGACGGGCGGCGCAGCGGCGACGGAGGCGCGGCGGGCAGCGGCCGCCGGGGCGCCGGCGCGGCGGCAGGGCGAGGGCGCCGGCAAAGCGACGGCGCCGCGCGGCCACGGGACGCGCGGACGCGCGGGAGCGGCGGGCGGAGGCGCCCGCCGCCGGGCGCCAGGACGCGAGACCAGGGACGGGGCGGGCGCTGGGGCCACCGTCGCGGCGCGCGCGCAGGGGCCAGCGGGCGCCGGCGCTCGGAGGTGTCGCCATGAGTCCTGCTGAAACGGAAACCAACTCGTCAAAGTACACGTGCCGGGAAGTGAGGACACGATGGGAGACCGGGTCGTAACAGGGTAGCCTTGGTGTTGGCGGGGTAGCCGAGAAACACACAGGGAGAGCGCGCAAGCTTAGCGGTGGTTAGGATAACACCGGCAGCCGAAGATGCGGAGGTCATCATAGGTGGGCGGCGCACCGTAGAGATGATGCGGCGTGTAGGACCAACGCACACGACACGGGCGGATGTTGACGAGGAGAGTCGCCGTGGCAGGGCATCCGGCCAGAATCGCGGGGCATGGAGGCATGGAACAGAAGGGTGCGGACGCAGTCGTTGAGGGTACGAAGCATCCGTTCGGCACGGCCATTCTGTGAAGAAGTGTATGGACACGTGAGACGGAAGATGGCGCCGTGGGTGGCGAGGAGTGAGCGAATGGTGATGTTGTCGAACTCCTTGCCGTTGTCGGTTTGTAAAGCGTGAATGGGGCGACCAAACTGAGTAGAGACGAAGGCGAAGAAGGCGGTGAGGGTGGTGGCAACATCTGACTTACGGCGAAGCGGAAAGGTCCATACAAAATGCGAGTAATCATCAAGAATCACAAGATAGTAATTATAGCCAGAGTTACTCGGAACCGGTGAGGTCCATACATCACTATGAATAAGTTGAAAGGGAAAAGACGCGACTGTGGAGGACGAACTAAACGGAAGGCGAACATGTTTGCCTAGACGACATGCTTCACAAGTGTGGGCATCCGTTTTATTACAAGTAAAGGAGAAGCCTTGCATTATTTGACGCAGAGTGGCGGAGCTAGGATGACCGAGACGGGCGTGCCAAAGGTCGACACCGGCGGAGAGGGCGAGTGGGCGGCCGGTGGTGGTGGTGGTGGAGGCCGCGCCAACGGGGTAGAGATCGCCGGGGCTATCACATCGGTGGAGGAGCATCCGGGTATGACCATCCTTGACAGAGAAACCAAAGGCGTCAAATTCCACAGTCACGGGTTATCACGACAGAAAGACTTAACAGAAACAAGATTTTTAATCAAGTCAGGAGAAACAAGACATTATGGAGAGAGAGAGGAGTGGAGGTGGAAGGAAAAGAGACAGAACCAGTGTGAGTAATAGGAAGAGCATGACCGTTGCCAACGATGATGCGAGAAGAAGTGGAAGCGGGTGTGGAAAAGGAGAGGTTACCGGGATGCGCGGCCATATGCGCGGAGGCGCCGGTGTCCATGAACCAGTCGCCACCGCCACCATACGCCCCAGAGGGGGCGCTCGGAGGGCGGTCGGGAGCGCGGGATCCCACGGGGTCGCGCCGAGGGGCGGCGTAGGCCGGGGCAGACGGGGCGCCGCGTAGAACGCCTGGTGGGAGGCTGGACGCGGCCCCATGATGCCCGGGTAGGGGGCGCGCGGCACGGGCATGGAGTAGGCGTGAACGACCCCGGTCCACGGATTGTGACCGGCAGTCCATGGCGGAGGGGCGGTGTACTGCGGGGGACGAGGCGTGGGTGCAGCAGCATTGGCGCCACCGTTGCCTCCACCGTTGCCACCGCCACGGCGACGACGGCCACGGCGGCTACCACCAGTAGGAGCCGGCTGCCCGGTCCAGGGGCCGGTCTGGCCGGCCGGTGCGCCAGCGTGCCCAGTCCAGGGGCCGGTCTGGCCGGCCTGGTGACCGGACTGGCCGGTCCACGGTCCGGTCTGACCGGGTGGCAGGGCGGCGGCGGGAAACCGGCGGCGGACCCATGGGGCGAGGCGCAGGCGCGGGGCGCGGGAGTCGGGCGCCGCGGGAGAAGCCAGCAGCGGCGGTGTGGGCCGCCCGAGCCCGGAGGTGCTTGAGGCGGCGCTCTCGAGGCGCAGGTACGCCACGGCCTGCTCGAAGGTGGGCGTTTTGAGGAGCGTGAGGTTGGAGGCGGCGTTGCTGAGATCCTCGCCGAGACCCGCCGACAGGGTGGAGAGCATGATCTTGTCATCGATCGGGAACTCCAAGTCACGGAGCTCATCGGAGAGACTCTTTAGCTTGAGGGCGTAGTCATCGAGAGACAAGTCGTTCTGGTGGGTGCCGAAGAACTCTTGCTGGAGGAAGGTGACCCGCTGGATTTTGTTGTCGGTGAAGAGGCCGGTGATCTTAACCCAGACCGTGTGGGCGGAGTCGCCGTCGCGGACGACGGTGCGAAAGATGTCGTTGGAGACGGTCTGGTAGAACCAGCGGATGATGGTGGCATCGATGGCGAGCCACTCGGGGTCGTGCGGCATGGCGAGGAGGTCGATGGTGCCGTCGACGTGATCAAGGAGATCATACTCGCGGAAGAGGAGCCCGAAGTACGTCTTCCACGGGAAGAAGTTGGCAGCGGTGGTGGAGAGCTTCACCGGCACGCGGCGATGGGGATGTCGCGGATAACGGCGACGGAGGGGCCGGCGAAGGGGTTGCTGCTGCCGGAGCTTGAAGAGTTGAAGCCGGAGCCGGAGGAGTCGAAGCGATCCATGGCGGAAGCGGAAGTGGTGGTGGGCGGCTAGGACGGAAGCGGAGGAGATGGCCGGCGGCGCCCGAGGGTGAGGGAGGGGCGGCGGCTAGGGTTGGAGGAGGAGGAGGCGGCGGCGCCCTAGGAGGGAGGAGGCGGCGGCTAGGTCAGGACCCGAAGGGTCTCTGATACCATGTAGAAGAGATATTGGAGATTGCACAGCACCAAGCACCAATAGGGCCGGCTGCTCATATATATATAGGCGGACACATGTACAATTACAGGTACAACCCTGAGAAAACACGGAGACCTATATCTATACAATATGTTACTCAACAGTTCTTATTCAAAGTATTGCGGTGGCGGACGCCTCCTGGGAAGAAACGCACGAGCTCCTTTTTTATCCGATTCTAATTTGATGAATTGACTCCTGGAACGTCCATTTAGAATAGTTGTAGTAATATAGAAGTTACACCAAATTTATCACCGATTTAATCAATGGTTACAAAAAATTAGATTAGACGGAACCTAGATTTAATTAGACGGAGCCAAGGTTCCGTGCCAATCACTGTAAATCACCCAGGTCGGCCTCCCCTGCATACCTCCATGACCGCCATCGGCCGTTCCACTGGCGTCGTCGCGCATGTTCCCTCCCGTCGACGATCTCCACCGCCACGGTCCCCATCCTGGTACCGCACCGAGATGTCGCACACCTCCATCAACGTGCCCTAGATCTTGGGCAAGAGCGCGTCGGGACGGTTCTCCCTCTGGTCGTCCGTCTTTTTCTGCCCCTTCCTCATCCTGGTCCGCACCTACGCCAAGGTGAAGAGGTTCATTACCGCACTGCCTGGACGCCACCGGCATAGTCCGCATGAAGTCCATGCCTTGCATTTTTTTTGCCACTCTTCATTGTCTTTGCATTCCCGAGTGCTCAACCTTTCTAATACTACGTATGATGCATGCTTGTGTTTCCAGTCCATAGATTCCAGGGTTTTATGATCTATTTGATGTGCTGCCCTTTGCTACTATCTTGGTTTGTCACAAACTCGGAATGGTCATCTTGATTCCATTGCAGGACAGGCGAAGAGCGCTGCAGAGGACCCTGAGGAATGGGCAGCAGGCTTTGCACGCGGTTGAGAGCTTCGACGATGGAACCAGAGCTGGGCAGCCGAGGAAGAGCGGAAGATGGAGGAATAACGCTGCAGGGAGAGGAGCAGGGTAGAGGCGGCGACAGAAGGCACGAAGTTCGGGGAGGGGGAGTGTCTGCTATGTCTGTGAGATGATTCTACTCCCTACTCTGGTGCTGCTGATGGAACAACCGCCTAGATGACGAGGCTCTCCCGGCTTCTATTTTGGTAAATATGTCATTATATGCAATTTGTTAACTGGTAAACTGCTTGAGAAAATAAGTTAGAGACGCGAGTGAATAACATAAAATTAGCCCCGCAAATAGTCTGCGGAGTAGACACAAATAAAAAATGTTTTCCGGTTCTCAATGTTCTAGAATGTAAATATACCTAATGGTCGATCACACAGTAGTATCTCTTCATGCACTACATCTGTATTAAAAGTAATGCTTTTGTTGCATACTACAAAACTAACGAATTATTATTGCCGGTCAAACCTTTGGTTAGCTAGACCATTCTTACTTTAGCTTCGTTTATTCACACGCCTTGTTTATTGAAAAAATACACAGAATCTGGGTACATGAAATTTAACCAACTGGGTTATATTCACACCAGCTTCAAAAAATTTAGGATTAAAGCATGAGAATGTAAGCATGTTGATTTAAATTTGCATGTACAATTAATTGCACGGTGCATATTCTACAGTATTGTATATGACGTAGTACCACACTTTCCCCACTTTACATGTCTAATGCAATTTAGTACGAAATAAGATCTATATATTTCTTAAATAAGCCAGCATACTAAGGTGGTGCAAACGGATAAAACCAGATGATTTATACAACAGAAATGATTCACATCAAGACCGTGGTATACGTAGACCACCCTCTAAAAATTCTTCAATTTTCTTGCATATTTTCTAATGAAACCACTTGGCTTGACTGCTAGCATTGTCATCAGAATTTCGGTGTGGCAAAGATTGTTTAAATTGCACCTTTCTTGAATCCGTAGTCTACTGAACTTTGTGTACGCTAAGATACAGATGCAGATTCAGACTCGTAACGCCTACACTCACATCCATTTAAAAAAAATCAGAAAATTACTTTACCAGAACTTAACCTCAGGTACAGAATGTTTGCCCTGTCTTTATGTACATACTACATTTTTCAAATAGGAATTTTGATGTAGCTTCTCATTGTGCATTATACCCTTCACGCCAAAATATCTCTCAGCAGGTTAGCAGTGTCCTACAACTATCTATCAATTTGATCCATACAATCAGTCAGTCAGACAGAGCAATGGCCACATCACATGGCACATCAACATGAGAATACAACCAGATGGCTTAAGTTCATGCTATCCAGTTCCTATGCACGCACAAAATCGCCAGGGTTGACGCTCGTATATGTATTAGTTTTAGCCTTGCGATGATATTTTACGCTTAGTCACTAGAAACATGCTTTGATTTACTCATGTTTATTGTGTGCACACTATCCTAAGTGTATTAGTTTTAAACTTTTAATGCCTCTACAATTGTGGTAAAAGTAAGAGATTTCTTCATGGTTCAAAAGTGTTTGCCTATGCGCGTTTACGTGCTGAGCTATGGCCTTGCACTTTGTTTCTGACCTGAACGTCCGATTGCACGAGACAAATACAGAGGGGAGAGATGAAGGAGGGCGAAGGTGGGGAGGAAGGGGCAGAGGAATGGAATCCATGGAAGAGTAGCTACAGCAAGGCCATTCCGTCTGTTGATGTGTGCTTCATAGGGAGCAAGTGAGAGAAAGATATAGAAGCGATTCGTTGGATGGTCAAGATTAGAAAATATAGACTAGACGGTTCAGCTTGAGCTGGGCAGGGTAGGATTTCTTATGGACCTTATTGGGCTAATATTGACGCAAAATTAGAGCTGATATGTGTTGATAAATACTCCGGACGAGCGTGCCTAGGCGCCGCTTAGGCGATGATTGCACTACGCAGTGGCCTAACACTCGCTTAGCGCTTACCCCTTTTTAAACCTTGGTGTTTTTATAATATTGATGCATCATTATCAAGATCTTGTATAATATTAGTAGGGTTATTCTTGCGACTTGGAAGTGAAAAAGAAAGCGTAAAATACTTTAATAAGCTGCAGATTCTATTAGGGGAGTGTTGAGTATTTTAGATAATTTTTTCAAAAACTTCTTGGTTGCTATTTTATATGCGAGATTAAACATGGTTGTTTTCAATGTGTCCAAAGAATTAAACTTGTTCTAAGGAAGATTGTTTTGCAAAATTTGTTGTGTAGAACATTCTAACAATCCTCTTTGACTCAAGAATAGCAAGTTACTCTAATGCATGCCAAATTGAAGAGGTGATCTATAAATTATGCTTGTAAATCACAATTAGTTTCATGGTATGTATAGCTTACTTATTTTAGGCGACCATCTTTATTGTTAAGATACATTGATATGTGATATGAGATTGTTACTAAGAAATGATGATCTTTTCATTAGTGTTTTCCCTTGTCTGCTATCTTCATGTCCAGTCTTTCGTTGATTGGTTTTTCTTCTTAACTTACCTATAAAGATTGGTTCTCTCTTTTGAACATTTTGTATAATTGCAGGGATGGAGGTACGTAGAGCCATGGGAGTTGCTAGAAGCATGTTTGGGATAGGAACATGGCTCCTAAGAGGCTGGTCACTTGTGGATTTGGAAAAAGGGGAGACACGTGGTGAGGTACTACACGGTACTTAAATAGAGGAGATGGTATATTAAGTACAAATAGGTTCTTGAAAGTTAATTGTCATGAGTTTTAGATACCATGTTGTGGAATTAGATTGTATGAATTGCTTCTCATGATGATTCCTCTAAATATTTTATTATATTATTTTATGTGCATATGAATTTTCATGTATATTACTTGACTAATCCGTGGCAACGCACGGGCATTCAACTAGTGCAATTTATATATGTATTTGCCTATACGCTAGACGATGGGCGATTACCTTCGATTTCAGCACGCCAATCTTAAGCCTTTGCAAAGTAGCATTGTGGATCTGTGGCGCCCCAAGGAGGTGCGACGTTAGTGCTCCACAGACATGGCCGCACGCTGTGAGATGCAGCTCCAAAATTCACAAGCTTGTAACAACCTGCATATGTTTCTCTATCTCTTGTGTCTCATTCATCAAGAAAATCACGTAGGGCATATTCCTGCAAAAAGAAGAAGTTATAATTTAGCCAATTTATACAACGTTTGTGGTTGATTAATTAGAGCATGAGAGGGGGGACCGAGACACACAATGAAGACATGTACGGGCAGCGAATCGAGATTTTTGTGCGGCACCAACCGCCGCAATGTCAGGTCCCCGAGGCTCCAAAGACCAAAACCAATAGTCCTGCTCTAGCTACTCGCAGTGGCACGATACATTCTTCAGCCTTTGTGCCAAGATAAAGACGTCGAGCCCCTGGGCCTAGGGGGACTTGGAAGTGTTGCAAATAACCTAGATGTCAATCATAGGGTTTTAGGTGTTGCGTTTCAGTTTCATCAACTTCGTAGACTTAGCTGTTTTGGTGAGCTCTAGCGCTCTAGTGGACAGAGTCACGTTTGTGCGATCTGTTCCTAGATTGTAAGATCACCGTGGGCGTGCTCCAGATCATGGGATGGCACGACGAGTCGGGGAATGCGCGATCACCACGTGTAGTCATACCCAAGCCTACCGGCGACGGGCCTCGCTCCGCTCATCAGAAGTTAGCCTCTTCTTGGAATTTGGATCACAATATAACAAAAAGTAGTAAGTTAAACACTGCACAAAATCGTGTCTTCGCCTACCTCTCACTTATGTTCTCTCTCTCTCGCACAATCATGTAGAGTGGCTAGGGTTGTGGGCAACACGTGGTATCAGAGCCTCGTTGTTGCAGGCCGGTGGGAGAGATGATGAAGGATGACGGTGACCCGTCCAAGAAAGCCGCCGATGCGCGGTTGGGGCGGGAAGAACTCTGGTGCTACAATGCCACCCTCTCCTTCAGCGCTCCACACACGACATGGGTGGCGGCTCGGGCACGACGTGGCCCGTGCAGACAAGAACCAACTACAACACGTGGTCCATGTTGATGAAGGTGATCCTCCAGGTGCGCCACCTGTGGGATGTCATCGACACCGGGGTTGGAGAGGATGACGATGACCGAGCTGCGCTGGAGGCCATCCTCCGCGACTTGCCGCCGGAGATGATCATGATGCTCGCCATCAAGGACACGGCGAAGGAGGCGTGGGATGCGATCAAGACGATCCACGTCGGGGCTGATCGAGTTCGCGACTCGAAGGCCCAGTATTTCCGCAAGCAGTACAAGGATCTCCGTTTCAAACCCGGTGAGTCGGTCGATGAGTTTGGGTTGCAGATACAGGAATTGGTTCATCAGATAGACCTCCACGGTGACCCCATGGACGACGAGAAAATCATCCTCAAGTACATGCAGCTCGTGCCCAAGAAGTACAAGCGAATGGCTCGATCAATCAAGATCCTCTTCAATCTAAAATCGATGTCCATCGAGGAACTCACCGGGTGCCTGAAGGTCTACGAAGAGGATGACGTGATGATAGATCAACATGAGGGTGTCACTTGATGCCTCCTTACCACCACATGCCTAGTATTAATTCCCTATTTTGTCCCTAAGGCAAACATTGCGTGGAGCTCTTCACACAAAGTCAAAAGAGAGAACTAAACCGCAATGCATAAACAAAATATAACCATCTTTATTTCACACCAAAGTATTTGCTAGGGTTTCTCATCTCCACAAGAACTAAAATAACTACTCACTCATTGAGAGAATCATCATCATTAAAATAAGGTGAAGAGGGTACATGAAAAGGATGAATACTTGTGCAAATCCACAAACAAGTCTAGGAAATACAACAAGATGGGTGAAGAAATGGTGATGGTGGTGAAGATGATGGAGATGCCACGTAGTCGTGATGGAGATGGTTCCCAAGCCTTCAATGATTTGAGTAGCATCGAGGATTGGTGCCCTTCTGCATGTCCCCCCTCCAGATCCCTTTCGGAGGTGAGTTTTCTGCGTGTTCTGGTGTCTACGAATGTTGGATCTCAAATATGTTTGCACGTGGTGAAACTGGGCGTCGTACCTATGGTCACCAAACTCTCGGATTGCTTCGTTTTGACTGGTTTCTCAATGACGTTTTCTGCAAGTGCTAAGGTAAATATCTTTATTGCTTTAATGGCCTTCAATCAGTCTATTTGTGTCCAGAAATATACTCTCCATTGATTAATTTCATTCCTTCCTTCCATTCCGGGATCCTGTTGAAATCAACATAAAAGGTGCATGCGAGCGCAGTAAAATACCAAAACCCTACTACTACTTATGTAACAACACTAAGTAAACATGCTTCAAAAAGTCACTAATCAGTGACATGCACCAATCCCATATATTTTCAACATGAAGCATTGAGGTTACTCATCTGTTTATGCATTGGCGGCCATGGCATGACCTTGAGCGACAAAGGGACTTGGTGACACTATCTCGTTTTTGTAGGCAACCAACAATGTCCCAACAAGTGAGGTGGGTAGCTTCCCCTTGGTTTGTGAGATTTCAATAAACAGCCTTACGGGTGAGAATCGACACATCTATTTCACTTAAGTAGCATCGTGCTTACGTGTCCTTGTTGGAGTTTATTATTTTATTAACATGCATTCCATCCATGCAAAAAGTTAATGTGTCACTGGAATTAATGATGAGTGAGATGGTAGTGGTATCATAGAGAGTAGATACAATATCATGGCACGTGAACCTAGAAAGTTTATTGTCATATAGATATTGTACACAATTTTGTATCGAGATTCTATAAATAAATAAATATAATAAAACTATTGTACTACCACATGATATCATGCATTATAAAAATAATATCCTTCATTTGTATCGTATGCATGATATTTGCATATGAAACTACACGCTATGACCAGTCTAAAAGGGACTTTGAGTCCTCCCTGCCCTTGACACTAGAATGAAATGGAAGAATTTGTTTGGTCAAGTAAATAATTTTATCTACCATGTACCTTAATATTGAAATAATCTTAACAACTGCCCCTTGCCCTCCGTCTACATAGATATTCACATGGTGTGATGCTTTCCTCTCATTTTAATTTCTAGTTTTAGTCATGCTGTGCTGAACTATTTTCAAACTATTGCCACAGAACCTATATAGGGTGTGTTTCATCAATAAAAATCTTTGAGGTCTTCCATGAGTAGGATCTTAGTCCGTAGAAGAAAGACATGCTTATTAAATATAGGTACACACTTGTTGGAATGAGTGGGGTTGGGAAAATATGTTGAACTGTCTTTTTTCATGGTGCTACCGGTCTCTCCCTTTTGTCTACTGGTAATTTTCAAGGTGTCACCAGACATGCTTAGTTTTTTAACCATGTAGTCCGCATGTCTCGGGATTGAAGACGAGGGCAAATAGAATGTACTTGAACATGTGGGTATGTATGCTAGTGGAAGCATTTCTAGCCCACTGTGAGGAAATTTTGCGCTAGGTCATTTGCTAATGTGGCACCATATTAAATAAGGAAAGATATGGTAGTTGTATAATTGTTTTTTTGGGATGGCAAAGTGAAGGCGACATTGTGAAATCAAAATGATGTCATCCAGCCAATTCTTTTATGTATCTAAGATACAACTCTTACATGGAGTAATTAGCAAATAAATATTGCTAATCCAGTCAGATGCGTGCATGCATCCAAAATCATTAAATTTGGATATCCACTCTAAAATCAATGCATTGTAGAGGTTGTTACTTAACATGAATCACTACCTAGGATAACATGGTAAGAAACAATGCATTGTGAAATATCAAAACATAAAGAGGAACAACTTGGATCTCTTGTAATAAAAGCTATTGTGTTGGTACCTCCCCTCCTCTTCTCCTCTGACGCATCAACGTCTCCTCCTCGACTCTCTTAGCCCTCATTCATGGTGTGTCCCACGATGGCCTTGGCCCATCTTCACGATGTCGTTCGGTTGCACCCCCTGACATCTTCCTCCTTGGATTCTGATTTGGCGACATGCTAACTCACCAGAGAGGTGGGAGAGAACAATGTCACAACAAACACTGCGGTCACATCGAGTCTAGGCAAGAAAGAGTGCGAGAGAGTGAAAAATTTAACATTGTTCGTAATTTTCGTGATATTTTATAATCGTACCGAACTACAAAAATAATTTGAAAGTGAAATGTACACCCTATATGGAAGTCATAATAATATTGTTGCCAAGAGATCAGGTTCTGTTAGTCTGCCTAAGTTTCTGCGCCTAAGACACAATTGATTAAGACACTCAAAACATCAGAAGTGATCAATACGCGCTTGATCTCTTCCTTCTCAGACCTTTGGCAGCTCGGCCAGTGGCGGCACAAGGTTTTAGATACTAGTATTAATTCATTTCCAAAATAAAATCTCAAAGAAATTTAGAGGAAAAATAACTGCTATATATAAGACATATGACCATAGTTTCAATATGACTATAACAATTTTTAAAATAAGTAACAATACATAATAGATAAGACCATAATTCCATAATAATTATCAATACTAGAAGCATAAATTTGTATTGAGGTGGTACCTCTTGACTCTTGAGTGAAGAATTGATGATATTCCCATCATAATAAATTACAATGTAACTCCGCGATCTCCTTGCTGGAAGTGATTGATGACATCTTCATCCTTCATTTGATTGAATAATTCTCTCTAACAAATGTAAACAAACAATTGTTTAAGAATTCATTATCCATTTAACACTGGGCAGTACCTACCGGTAGAATCAAAACCAACTTAATTAAGATGCTTGTAAACAAAACAAAAATATTCATGTTTGTTTGTCTCCACAAGCATAACTGAAAGTTGGACTGGAATTTTCAAGTTTTGGAACCTTTCATGTCTACTCACATGAGTAATATACATGTCTAATAATTGTCATGGAAGTCTTGCCAGCTCATCACTTGTGAATAAGAGGTGAAGTCAGTACCTGGCTATGGAATTCTGGTGGCCTCTCACATCGAGGCTGCCTCCAGTGCAGCATGCTCCATGGCTGTGGCTCTGCCGCTTCCTACCTATCGCCGCCACCAATCGCATGCTCCGTTTCACACCTAGGGTTGTTGTGTCACTGTTGTGTGTGCGTGTGGTGCGAGTGCATTTGTGCGAGTGCATTTGTGCGAGTGACGGAGGCACGTAGTGAGTAGAACAATCGTGTATGAGTTGTCCTAGTGGGATGCTTTATGGGCTATGGGCCATATGACTAGTATAAGAAAATTTCTCAAATTATTTTTATTCATGCGAATATAAGGGAATACCCCCAACGCTGCCACTGAGCTCAGCTCCCTATCCTACTAATTAATCGTCGTCGTGTTCCGCTATTTTTATGTAGCCTCTCCATGCCGGTGGGAAGAAAGAAAATAGGCGTGAAACATTGACACATAATATTCCTTTTTGCTGCTACATTGACACACATACACATATCACAAACATAAAAGAAATGTGTTGATAAAACAAACATAAAAGGAAGGTGACATAGTTTCAGCCAGTTCATCCAAAAGTGCAGTTTTTTCTGACTTGGCCAGAAATTTATTTAGGGCATGTACACTTGGATGACGTCAGTTTTTTCTTAAAGTTGCCACGTTGGATTTTTGATTAGTTGGCACAGAGAATGAAGAAAAGAGAATATTTTATTCTTTTAGTTAAGAGAACATCTTTTAGAAAATTAGGAAGAATATTTTCCCCTTTGTATCATATGTCTTCGCTTAGCAATACAAATTCCTACTAAAATTTTATTAATTCTCATTAATTTCTAGGGATAACAAGAAGAGATAATGAGTTGTATGATTTATATAGATTGCCTTCTCTAGATGACGTGAAGGGCTAAGCAAAGACGTGTCTTCTCTACCATTGCATATACCCCTTACTGCATTAATCCCTGCAACTTTACTATACCAAGTAGGAATACTTCATTAACTCAATTACCCGACAGGGCTTTCTAGCTCATGCCGAGCTGCCAAACGACGTGCCTAATCAAAATCAATGGAAATAGATGTTCGCTCCTAATGAAGTCCCTCCACCCCTCAATTTCAGAACAGTTTACGGCCATCCCTCTCAGTATGGTAACCAATGTTGATGATGCATGACGTGTGCTCCAACACGTACACCACCTACACCTTGAGAGGAGATGCCAAGGAACAAAACCAAATTTAGTGGTAGTTTCTGGTGTGTCAACAAAAGAAGCAATTAATGCCAAACAAGTACCACTACAAGTTATGCATGGACAAGATAAAGAAGAAAAACAAATAAACTGAAAGAACATACAATAATATTTTTGTTAACATTTGTGCTTGTTATACGGGTCACAAATGAAACTCCGATAAAGATATTGATTGACGGTAGAATTTCTCAAAGGTGTTCTTTCTCAGGCTCACAGGCACATCCTAGATAGACCAGCATGACGGAAACATCTAAGCAGATTTTTCGCCTCGGCTCGCGAGTATTTCCAAGGCAAACTAGCATGGCCCAAGCCACACGAAAATTATGAAACAGAGGGAGCACTACTATCCCCTGAGGGAAGAAAAAGTACTAAAACAGGTAGCATTGCACGATCGATCAAATCGATCAGGACAACCCCTCAATTCAGTGGGAGATCGAGTGACCCGCGACCGAGTCAGTCCCTCCATGGAGTAACATTCTCCCTGACACGGCACGGCATGCGTGCAGCTGTACATTGCTGCCTGCCACTTCTTAGCTGGTTATTAGTACAATAGAGTCCAGTCAGCTGGCTATAAGACATTAAATAATATATCTTAGATGAGTTGGAGGAGAGAGAATTGGAGAGAGAAGAGAGGTGGGCTACTATGTAATAATTCTTGCACGTGTTTTTAGGCACTTTGTAAGAGTGAAAGGTGGGTCATGTGTTAGTAAAGTAGTTCATTCTTATAGCCAACTATTATGCATGTTAGCTATATGGTGACCACAAATGATATGGCATCTTGTTATAGCCAACAGTTGGCTATACTATTGGAATCGCTCTTAACCGCCCGGTAATTATTGCAACTGGAGTTGGTGTGGCTTACCTATGCCGCCAGCCGTGGCCCACGTGGCAGCGACATTCGTGAGGTCAGCGCCGTGCGCCAGCGCGCGACGGCCGCTCCGTTCGCTACGGTGCCCGGGCGAACGCCGTTCTCTGTTTGAATCTCCGTATCTCTGGCACAGCACAGCGCGACCTTCCTGTCACCAGTCGCACGCACACTTTCCTTAAATTTCAAGTGGATGAGATTTTTCACTAATTCCATGTTCCATCCCATCCCATCCCACTAAGGTTCTTTTTTGGGCTTATGTTCATGAAGAAGCGGGCTTATGAAAAGGGGCGTGACACGTCCATTTTTAGGTAAATCATGACTTTACTTCATCGCAGCAAAAAACCTCCGCTTTTGCTTTATTGAAGCAAACAACGGTTCGATTAAAAATAAAACTAAATAGACCAGTTGAACGGGAACCTCGTCGGAGACTTCGCCGGAGCACCGTACTTTGTCGGAGACTCGTCAGAAACTTCGCCAGAGATATCACCGGATCACCATACTTCATCGGAGACTCACGGAGATTTCGCCGGAGACGTGAAGCAAAAATGTTGTATAAAGTAGCAGAAACGCATACCATTTGTAGCAACGGAATAATACTATTGCAGCATTTTTGCAGCATCTTCAACTTCGGTTGGAAGCACTGCAGCCCCTCCTTGTAGCATTGGCGCGTCTTCCCTGCAGCATCGTCGCCCCTCCTTGTAGCATCAGCGCGTCTTCCCTGCAGCATTGCCGCCCCTCCTTGTAGCATCGGCACGTGTTCCCTCCAGCACCGCCTCCCACTGATGGATTTTGTGTCATGCTACCTCTTGTGCAGATGTCTAAATATGTTATCAATATCTAACTGGTCATAGATCCTCTTCGGTACACTCCCTCCGAAAAGTTTAAAGCCCTAGCATGAGCAGGGTGGACTGGACACTGCTGGTTGCGGCAAGCGGAAACGGACATCAACGTCTAATAGCAGTGACCGCACTGGAAATCCTAGGGAAATAGGTAGCTTGGGGATTTTGAAGAAATACATTTTAATCTCCACCGTTATAATTAGAGGATTTTCTCAGGCGGAAAACCGTCTATTTTATACAATTTGTTTTTTGCATTTTCGTGTTGAACTCAATGCTTGGCCCCCTTTATGCTTATTTCCTTGCTCCACCGTTGGATGTGGCGACTTCAACCGCCGGCGAGATGATGGGAGGTTGGCATGTTGCTCCGGTACAATCCGCCAAGTTTCCGGTGCGTCAAACCGTGGGAAGCGACGCGGTGGTGGAAGTGCCGTCAAGCTCTTGGGAAAGAAAGAAGGAGGATGGAGTGGATAGGTCGCTGCCAGGATGCTCCCGCGCGGCCATTCAATGCGGCGATCATTGTCGACACTCATGTTCAACCCATGCGCAACGAGGTCAGCATGGTAGTGCCAGACCATCTTTCGGGTCGCGACACATGCCCATCGCGGCTTGGGAGGTTCCAGCATGGCGTGATTTGACCCGGAAACCCGAAATCCGTTTTGGATGTTCTGACCTCGAAGGTTCCTGCGGAATGAAGAGGGGACTTGGTGAGGCCAAACGGAGTTGTTTGCCCTAGATTAGCCGTTTTAAAACTTTAGACCAAGTTTGGCCTCTTCCAAAACTTCAATACTTTTATGGCCCTTCTTGGTCACGCCGTACATTATGGCTTAACTGAAATGGATGTCACGCCACTTTGCTTGGCAAGTTTACTAAAAACTTTTTTTTGCTAAAAATAACTACTTCATTTGAATCTAGCCAACCAAATGGGGTGATCTAACTGTTTTGTTACCCAGAGTGTCCGAGAACATTCTCAGAAGGGTCCAAGATCTCTGCAAGCTAGCCAACTTAAGGGCCCCTTTGATTCATAGGATAGGAAAATCATAGGAATAGGAAAAGCATAGGATTGGGATGACATGGCTAGTTAAATCTTATAGGAAGATGAGTTGTGTTTAATTGTGCCAAAGGAATTTTTCCATGAGGTATGACCTAATGTTTTATTCCTATAGGATTTGCACTACAAGATTCCTATAGGATTTGTGTAATATCCCAGGTTTAGAGACGATCGAGGGGTAGATTTTAGAAAGGGATGTGCACTGCATCGTAAATTCTGGGGAAATTTCGCGCTTTTAAAATAAAACTGCATCGAAGGGGACAAGTTTCTCTCTCGACACCTTACAGGGTTAGGGTTTCGAGAGTGCGACAAACTTGCTTCTCACCTAACTAAATTAGGGTTTTGAGAAGAGAGGAGAGTATTGCATTACAACTTAAGTTGCATGATTGAATTCAAACACAAGAATATTTGAATTTCAAATTCAAACATCATATGAATATCTCATAATTCAAAATTGAGGCAATTCATTAAACAAATATGAATAATCAAGAATATAAACATTTCATTTATTAAGTAAAGCTCATTAGGGAAACTTTGAGCTTTATTGATAATCACACAAGATACATTGTCTTTACAATATTCAGAATTGAAATATAAAAGATTACAACACATTACATGAATTGAAAAAATGGAAAAAAATAGAAAAATAAAGAAAGATTACAACTTAATGATCTATCCTAAAATACATATTGATCTTCATGAAATCTTGGATCAAGATGATCTTGCACTTCATCTTGATCATCTTATAGTTCCACCACACAAACACAACAAAACACAAGTTATGCCAAGTGGCATTGCCACTAGCATTAGGAAATGGAATTTTGAGAGAGGAACCAAGCTGAGCTGATCCACTCACAACCCAAGTCCCAAGCATCTGGAACACACACACACACTAGCTGCTCACACAGCTAGTGTGCATGAACAACAAGATCGTGTGTGCATGCATCACACAGACACACACACAGCCTTTGAGTCACCAACAAGCTGCCAGACCTTGTGTCGACCAGAAGCAAAGGGGGCACATAAAAGTTTTCACAGCCAAAACCCTAATCACTCATCGACAGGAGCACTGGTAAGTTCACCAAGAACACAAGAACACAAGCAGGAAGAACATCCATGCTGTTCAACCTATCTTCACAGCCACAGTAACCAAGAAGTAACACTTGCAAGGAGGAGCAGGGCAAGCACAAGCACAACACAGAAGAAATCCTCTACACCAACACTTTAATCTAGGAGCTGGAGTGAGGTATACACATCATCATGAACAAACCAGATGGTTTTGTTCATAAATTGCACAGCATGATCACAAGCACACAAAGGGTGGGGTAACCCTGTTTTGATCATCATTTGGTCATAGACCAAGTGTAACCTGGTAGAAATGGCAAAGACCAGGGATCAATCAAGCCTATGTCCATGGTTATGCCAACCAGACCAGTGGTAGCATCTTCCAAATGGAAACAGGAAGGAAAACCATCCCAGAGACTTACCCAAATATAACCAGACTACACTAGCCCTTTTAAAACCATTAGAAATGCAGAGATATAGGTCTACTGCAAGTATTTGTCAACATCAAAAGCATATGGCAACCAAATATGGTTAGGCCAGAAAGAAACTGTCCATACACATCAAGCCAACAAGTGTGGGAGCTTCCTGAACAGCCAAGAATGGCTGTTGAGGCCACCTCTACCACTGAAACAGCCCAAACAATTAAGCCTTGCACAGTTATCATCACCAGAAGGGTTCAAATGATGGACTAGGGTACACAACCAAGGGTTGGCATCCATCTAGCCTGTCACAATTAAAAGATGATCATAACTACAAGCAGTTCACATCATTTATCCATTCAGCCAAGCAAGTCAACACAGATAAATGAAATACACAAGCAATGGATGCATCAGAACCTTGCAGATGATCCAATTGATCATTACAAGCATTAGCTGATGCTTAAGCAAGCACCAGCACACACCAGGCCAAGCCTGTGTCATGCACACACAACACAGAATGAGCAATAGTGAGGCACAGTTATGAAACAACATCATTTGCAAGCAACTGATGAGCATGTGATCATCAGAAGCTTGCTAGAGCATGCCAGTGCATGCTAGAGCATAACTGAGCAGCAGAGCAAGAACCAGACGATGAAATAGCCACATATAGTCAATGATTGCTCCACAGATAATCAAATCAAGGAATTGCATCACAGATAAGTAAATAAATCATATATGATTGTATCCAGAAGCATTCCATCAAGAGATGGAGCTGTTCAGTCAACAGCTGTGCTCAATTGAGCATTTCCAAGATTCACAGCCCCACACATAACTCACCAGGGCACTGGCTCTTGCAAATTTGCAAGAATCACACACAGTCATCAAGCCAGGGGCAAGCTATTGCACTCACAGGAGTGGTAGGCTACACATAGCAACAGCAGGAGCCAACGAAATAAGCAAAGCATCACAGTATGCTCATGAGCAAGAGCACATGAGTTGCACCATCAAGTTATAGGGAAGAACAGCACAGCCCAGTAGCTAGGAACCATGACAGTAGCACAGCAGCAGCATATGCATAGCAATAGAGCAAGCACAACAGCTAGCAATCATGGCACAACTAGGTAGCAGCAGCTAGCACAACACCAGTGTAAGCATAGCGCAAAGCACACACAGAAGCGTAGCAGCAGCAGCATCACGGCATGGCCGCATCTCTACGAGGAGAAGCAGGCAGGCTAGTGGCCAAGCTAGACGAAGAGGAGGAGAAGAAGAAGAAACAGAACAGGTAGAAGAAGGAAAGGAGGCGCACATTGACATAGGCATCCCAAATGGGCCTGCCGAAGATGGTACCCGGAGTTTATTGAAAGCCCACTATCCGAAGAATAAGAAGATTCGGGAGCCCAAGATACATTAAGCAAAGCTAGAGTTGTAATAGGAAGTGTTATTTGTAATCTGGCGGGATGAGTTAGAAACCGTCCCGGACTCTGTAACTTGTACAAAACGAAACCCTGGCTCCACCTCCTATATAAGGGGGAGTCGAGGGACAAAGAAAGGATCGAATCTACTGTCAACATAACCCTAGTTTTCATAATCGCCGAGTACTTTTCGCCTAAACCTTCGAGATCTACTTGCCCTCTACTTCTAGCAAAACCCTAGTCTAACTGTAGGCATTGACAAGTTAATCCTTTGTCAATTGGCGCCGTCCGTGGGAATTAGAGGTTGCAAGGAGCTGATCTCGATGGCACGTTCAAGATCTTCAACTTCGTCGACAGCAAGTAACGCGATGGATCGAGGTAACAAGGGAAAAACTGATCTATTCAATTTTATTCCTCACCCGCCCTCCCGTATGGATGCATGTGCCTATCTGGAGGAGCCCATCATCATGACGTTCGGAGAATTCCGATTTGGCGTCAACAAGGAAGGATCCTACTGTCTCGAAGTTCCGATCTCGTCGGAATTCTCAGCGGTCGATTCTAACTTTTCGTCGAGTGACGAGGAGTTTTCGTCGACATACTTCGTCGACAGCAAGGCAAGCGGAAAGCTCGCCAAGATCTTCAGCAACACATCCTTTGAGTCGTCTGCGGACTCCTTTATAAGCAGCGACTCCGAAAGCGTCGACAGCTTCAACTTCATCGACAAATCTGCTGCCATCGGAAAGGTCTTCACCACTCTATATGATGGTGTCACCAATCTTGAGAAAAATCAATACACAAAGTACCACCAGATCTGTGCGATAGAAGAAGCAGGAACATCAGAACCACAAACGTCAGAGGCTTTCGACGATTTGGGCAATCCATACGTCGATCCCGCTGATCTCAGAAAAGGCCTAGGCACTAAATATGCCGGATCTTCAACTCGCGCAAAAGTCCAACTCCCGCAAGCTGCGTGGGATAGGGCCGCGAGAGCCATGGATGGATCAGAACCAATGAATACTACTACCGTACAAGAGCTACAAGCATATCAATATAGACTTGCACGAGTAAGAGAGTTGGAAAACAGACAACATCACTAAATAGAAGAAAAGAGGCAGCTTCCGCATCAAGCAGGCCGAGCAGATTTAAGTCGACAATCAAGAACTTCGGGAGACAGCCACGAGAAGCTCGGAGAGAGCAATGTCTCGGCTCGAACATACCCGAAGCGAGAGGGGAAACATAATCCAAAATCTCGACATGTCCTTTATGTCGATAGACGAAAGGGGAAATATCATCCCAAAAACGCCGAGGCAGGTTACATGGCAACACAAGCTTACATCCTCGCGTCCAGACCACCTCCTGGAGACCCGAGAGAACCATTGTTCAACATGGCGATGGCTGGAGTAGGAGTTATGGGAACAGCGTTTGCAACAACGCCTCCCGAAGAAAATCCTAGACAAAATAGTCCACGACCCACCGCAGTTCAAGACCCACCAAGAACAAGTGGAGCAAGAGACACAGCAGTCCAAGTAAGGGTGGACAGAGCGCGACAAGAAAGAAGGGAGCGTCAGCACTCGCCAGAGCTCGCCGACGAAGATATGTGTGGGCTCCCATGCTTTACAAGAAGAGTCCGAAAAACTCGAGTACCGAAAGGATTCAAGTTACCCGAGAATTTCAAGAAGTTCGACGGCTTGCAAGATCCCGAGGATTGGCTCGTGGATTATCTCGAGATGGTAAAGCTGGTAGGAGGAACCAGAGCAACAGCTATGCAAAGTATCCAAGTTCACCTGAGTGGTGCCGCGAGATCTTGGATAAAGAAACTCCCCCTAAATTCCATCGATAGCTGGGATAACTTTGAGGACATCTTCGTGAAAAACTTCCGATCCACCTGCAAGAAACCTGCGTCATTGGAAGAGTTGAGGGCGTGTCGACAAAAACACGATGAGTCGATGAGGAAGTATATACAGCGATGGAACATCATAAAGAACTCGGCAGAAGATATATCTGACGAGAGGGCAATAGATGCGTTCGTGGCAGGAGTCCGCCGAGCAGATTTCATCGAGGACTTAGGGAGAACTAACCCTAAGACTATATCAGCACTCATGGAGATAGCCAACAAATGGGCAGATGGAGAAGACGCAATATACAATAAGCGACACAGGTCGCCAGAAGAGGATCGTGGTCGAAATTATCAAAATAGAAGGCGGTTTTCTCGCCAGTTCTACAACAACGATGCTCCCGGCCATATATCGGCTGGTTTTCGAGGAAATCCTGGAGGAAATAGTCGAGATGATTATCAAAGGAGCAACAAGCAACAAGGCGACAATAGAGGTGATTTTCGTGGCAGGCAAAATAGTGGACCAAGGATTCAAAGACCTTACGTGTCCCCCGAAGAGATGATGAACGGCCCGTGCCAGATGCATTTTTATCTGGACAACAATGGAAAGAGGCAGTCAGGACTCCAGAAAGACTGCCGAAACTTTCAGGCAATGCTGCGAGCCGCAGGACTTGCAAATGCCCAAGCAAATAACAGAAACCCTCGAGAACCAAGGAGCGAGATCCACCTTCCACCTCCTCCCGCAATTACTGACGAAAATCGACACCAGCTTAGAATTGCGGCAACACCACATCCACCTCCATATGTTGACCCCAACTCTAACGGTGCGGTCTCGATGATTCAGCCAGGCCATCCAACAGGGCGCAGAAGGTAATCTCTCGACAAGTGTTCATGGCGGAGAAGATGCCTCCACCAACAACAGTACTTAAATTGGTCGGGGCAAGATATCGGCTTCACAATCGCACCATCCGCGGCAAGTTCCTCGACCGGACAATCAGCACTCATCTTACCCGCAGTGATCGCTGGTTTCGACGTGTCGAGAGTTTTCATAGATGGCGGCATCAGCTTAAACCTCATGTATGCAGATACATTGAGGAAGATGAACATATCCCTAGCAAACTTGAAACCAATCGACACACGTTTCCACGGGATTACACCAGAAGCCAAGTTACCATTGGGCAAAATCAACCTCGACGTTCGTTTGGAACCCGAGAAAACTACAGGATAGAGAATCCGAAGTTGTAGATTTCCCGTCGCAATATCACGCTTTGTTGGGACGACCAGCGTATGCCAGGTTCATGGCAGTGCCGCATTATACATATCTGTTGTGGAGGTTGCCCGGGCCTAAGGGACCTATCACAATCAAAGGAAGTTTCGTTATCCGATAAATGCGACAAGGACTTTCATCGACGTCGAAACTTTTGGGATGCAAGCAGAATATGCGGCGCCACGGTTCACTGATTATGATGTGCTACCGAGGTAGGAAGACCTTCTAAGGAGCCAACTTTCAACACAACCAAAGATTCAAAAGAGGTACAGATCCACAGATACAAAGAAAACGACGTCCATTGCCGCAAACATGGATGTCGCATAGGAAAGCGCGCTCGTCGAGTTCCTCCGTGAGCACCGGAAAATCTTCGCATGGTGTCCAATGACATGCCAGGAGTACCCAGGGAACTTGCCGAGCACCACCTCAATTTGGATCCTCTCGCAAGACCAGTCAAGCAACCTTTGCGGCGTTTTCGGAACCTAGCCGCAAAGCCATGTTATCGAAATAGATCGACTCAAAGACGCTGGTTTCATCAGAGAAATAACTACAGAAGCCACATGGGTAGCTAACCCAATGATGGTGCCGAAGAAACACACAATAGTCCTTCGCATGTGCGTCGACTTCACGTGTCTCAATAAACATTGTCCCAAGGATCACTTTCCCCTCCCAAGGATCGATCAAATCATCGACTCCACGGCAGGATGCGAACGTCTTTCCTTCTTGGACGCATATTCTGGTTATAACCAGATCAGACTAAAAGAAGAAGATGAAGCAAGACAGCGTTCATCACACCTTATGGCGTGTTTTGCTACAAAACAATGCCCTTTGGTCTGAAAAACGCGGAGCAACATATCAGCGGATGATGCAGAAGTGCCTAGCAACACAGATCGGAAAAAATGTACAAGTCTAGATCGACGATGTCGTAATAACATCAAAGAAAGGATCGACTCTGATCGAAGACTTGAAGGAAACTTTCGACAACCTCGACAAGTTCTGCCTAAAGCTGAACCTGACGAAATGCTCTTTTGGAGTTCCCGCAGGAGAACTTCTCGGTTCTTAGTATCAGCAAGGGGGATTGAAGCTAATCCCGAAAAAATACAGGCCATCGTTACTATGAGAAAGCCAACAAAGCTGAAAGAAATACAACAGCTTAACGGGGCGCAGCTTTAAGATCATTCGTCGCTAGGCTAGGAGAAAAGGCGCCGCCGTTCTATGCATTGATCAAACAGGGGGAAAAATTTCAATGGAACGAGGAAGCAGATAGAGCCTTCGAGAATCTCAAGCGAGCAATTTCGACACCACCGATATTGGTGGCGCCAAAAGAGAAAGAACCTCTCCTCTTGTACATTGCAGCCACACCTCAGGTGGTCAGCACGGCCCTAGTAGTCGAGAGAGAAGAAGAAGGCAAGCTTCATGGAGTTCAGAGGCCAGTATATTTCATCAGCGAAGTACTGTCGCCTCAAAACAGCGGTACCCGCAATATCAGAAACTGGCATATGGAGTATTCACGACAACAAGAAAATTGCGACACTATTTTTCGGCGCACCCGATAATAGTGGTCAACGAGGCTCCCTTGTCAAATATACTGAACAACCCAGAAGCTACGGGTCGTGTCTCCCTTTGGGGAATAGAACTTTCTCCTCGGGACATCACGTATGAAAAGAAAAGCAATAAAATCACAGGTCTTACCAGATTTCATTGCAGAGTGGATGGAGCTACAAAACACGGGACCCCGATTTATCGAGAACTTGGACCATGAACTTTGATGGGTCCAAAAGATTGGAAGTGCTGGAGCAGGCGTGATATTAGTATCACCCGAAGGCGACAAGTTGAAGTATGTTCTGCGGATGACGTTCCCAAACGCGTCTAACAATGAAGCAGAATATGAAGCTCATACACGGGATGAAGATGGCAAAAGCTTGTGGTGCAACCCGATGAAAATTTTCGGCGACTCACAATTGGTGGCACAGCAAGTCATGAACCAATGCGATGCAGTCAACGAAAGTATGATAGCATATAAAGAGGTGTACAACGAGCTCGAGAAGTTATTCGATGGTTGCGAAGTAAATCACATCAGCAGGATGAGCAACGATGAAGCCGACGTTCTTGCAAACATCGGGTCACAGTGTCTCGCGATACCTCTAGGCGTGTTTTGGGAAGAGATAAGCGAGAGATCAACAAAGCCAGCAAAAACAAAGAAGGAGAAGAAAGAGAAAACCTCGACTATCACCAAAGACACAGAAGAAGAAGAAGAGCAAGAGCTAGTCATGATGGTGCAAGTTCCATGGATGCAGGCTTACATATCATATATCCTAAGAAAAACAATACCCGACGATCCAAAGCAAGGCGAATAATCAGAGATCAAAGCTTTCTCGTGGTAAAAGGAGTTGTACAAACGAAGTATTTTGGGCGTGCTACAGAGATGCGTTACACCCGAAGAAGGAAGAATCATCCGAAAGATGTGCACGAGGGGATATGCGGGCACCACGCGAGTAGCAGAGCTATCGCGGCTAAGGTTTTCGTGAGCAGGATTTTATTGGTTAACAAAGAATCGAGGACGCAAAGGAAATCGTGAGAACTTGCGACGCGTGCCAAAGATTTGCCGCCAAACCTCACTCTCCTGCCGCAGAACTTATGCCAATCCCACTATCTTGGCCCTTTGCTCAATGGGGTCTTGACATGGTGGGTAAATTACATAAAGCTTCGCCAGGAGGTTACGAGTATATGCTTGTCGCGGTTGACAAATTTACAAAGTGGATAGAAGCAAAGCCGATAAATTCACCGGACGGCGCGTCGGCAATCAAATTCGTAAAGAGCATCGTCTTCAGATTTGGAGTTCCTCACAGTATTGTGACAGACAACGGCAGCAATTTTACGTCCAAGGAGTTCAAAGCATACTGCGCAGAAGTGGGCATTAAATTGAGTTTTGCGTCTGTTGCGCATCCTCAGACCAATGGACAAGTCGAGAAGGCCAATGGCATCATCCGCAATGGCATCAAGAAGCGCCTGCTAGGCCCACTGGAAAAAGCTCGGCATACTTGGCCGAGGAGTTACCAAGTGTATTGTGGAGTATCCGAACAACACCAAATACGGCGACACAAGAAACACCGTTTTTTCTGGTCCATGGAGCCGAAGCAGTCCTGCCGATAGAAATAGAGCATGATTCTCCAAGAGTCACGGAATATAATGAAGAAACCTCGAGGGAAGCCCTGGAGGACGACGTTGATGCACTTGACGAAGCTCGAGACGAAGTTCTGTCACGAGTCTCAAAATATCAACATGACCTGAAGAACTATCACAGTCGGAGATTACGGCCACGATCTTTTCAAGTTGGTGATCTAGTTTTGCGACTCAACCAAAAAAGTCACGAAAAACTCGAGTCACCATGGCTTGGACCCTACATCGTTACAGAGGTAATCGAAGGAGGAGCATACAGAATCAAAACAAGAAGACAGGGATTGCCGAGCCAAATCCCCGGAACGTGGCACCTCTGCGTTTTTACGCTTAGATGCCGAAATATAGTCTACTTTGTAAACATACAATGTACTGAAACGCCCGCGAGTTTTCGGACGCACTCTTTTCCTTTTTCGGGGCACCGAGTGGGGCCGGAGAAGGTTTTTAATGAGGCGGGCTCGCGGTGCTGCAATATAATAAAAATAGTGGAATTATATATCTTTTCTCGACAGGCTCGGGATTCCCCCTAAAAGATACAATATATATATATACACAGATCGACTAACGCAAAAGAAGCATCCTGCCTTGGTCAAAATACCTCGCCAAAGTAAAAAGAGATATCGACAAAATAGTGATCAACAAAAAGCTCGGGGCTCTGCACCCTTAAATATCAAAACATGCAAACTCGATTTATTTCGCCTTGGTACAATAATACCTCGCCAAATAAATTGGAAGTTGGTCATGATTCAATATAGTGCACACGTCAGAAAATTTAATCACTCTGGTCCAAAAACCCGACAAACAAAATATAGAACTTCGACGCCAAGATCATGCAGTATATCAAGGTGTTTTATTACAAGTTCAGGAAGGAACCTTGGGAAGAGAAAAATAGTACAAACTCCAGGCAAAAAGGCCCGGGGGCTCCGACAATATAAGAGCATTCTGCGGTATACAACAAATGTTTTCGACAA
Organism: Lolium multiflorum; assembly: GCA_030979885.1. Classification (NCBI taxonomy): domain Eukaryota; kingdom Viridiplantae; phylum Streptophyta; class Magnoliopsida; order Poales; family Poaceae; genus Lolium; species Lolium multiflorum. The sequence goes on along the minus strand of JAUUTY010000579.1, from coordinate 182,440 downwards.
AGTTTTACAAATCAATCAGAACCCAAAATAGTATCTATTGACAAGCCTCTGGTCGTTTTATGCTCGGCATAAGATCCTTTGACAAAGAATTCTGCATCCATCCGAAGAAGCTCGTCTATCATCGACTCGGCCACAGGAGTCACCATCTCGTTGATTGCATCAATATTATTCTTGCGACGCGTCTTCTTTGCCATGCAATCAACGACAATCGTCGACAGGTCCAACTTTGGATGGCAAATATTTATCATAATCATGGCAAATCTTGCTCCAGCAGTCAGTTGGGCTCGTACGAAATTATGAATACGAGGAGCATCTCTGAAGGTCTCTAGCAATTCAGGAAGAGTCGCAGGAACCTCATTCCGAGGAAACAAAGTCTTGAAAACAAGGGTCAATGTTGTCGTGCAAAAATTTAGAAATTCGCGTACTTGGCAAGCACGATCTTGGAACCTGACAATCTGCTGGGTTCGTTCAGGAGTGGCCCAAAACAAAGAGCCATGGTTTAGAGAAAGGTTGACAAGAAGATTCGTTCTCTCATTTACTCTTAGATCTTCGGCAGCAGCATCAAGAACTGAGCCTATTGGACAACAAGGGAAGAAACTTGGAAGAAAGCACAGCAAAATAAAGAGAAGGCATCAGAAAGTTTGAGATACATACCTAACATATCCGTGCTAGCTTCCAACATCAGCTCGAGCATGCTATTTTCCCGGGCACTAGCTCCTTTCGCTTCCAACATAGCAGCATCCTTAGCAGCCATAGCTTCTTCGGCTTGTCGACGAGCAAGTTGTTCTTGTTCAGATGCTCTCCGAGACTGTTCCATCATTGCCAGAGTTTGTTTCTTCGTGGACTGAAGTTGTTGTCGAAGTTCTTGTAAATCTTCCGACAAAGGTGTGTTGGAAGAACCTTCAAGGCAATTGTCATCGGCTCTTACTTTCTTCGACAAGGAAGACGCGGGAGCAGCATCGGGAGAAGAAGGATTCGTTGAATAATTATCAAATATCAACTGGAAAAGAAAATCCCCAAATCAATGATAGCACCAAAAGGAATTTCATTGATTGTAGAAAATTTACATGGCCATTACAAAAGAAGTTCTCCTAAGGGACTGGCAGGGAACTTGTCGCCAAGACTAGAATGGCGACAATAGCAAAGGAAATAAAGAAAGCAAAAACTAGACCTCCGGCCTTGAAGAGCTAGGAGTCGAAGATGGCTTGATCCCGAGATAGGCCAGGATCTTCTTCGTGTTAAGCTTTGCCGCCTTGATCAAGGATCGCCATTTTGCTTGCTCTATTTGCTCCGTGTCGCCAACTTTGGCCCAGTCAATAGTTTGTTGACTGTCAGCAACTAGGGCAACAGTGCTTTCCACGGCAACCTTCATGTTCTCATGGCGCATCCTCAGCCCAAGATCTTCGGGAGGATTAAAGCACTTGGCAAGGCCAAGGAAAGTTGCGGGCTCCTCTTTCTTCGGGAAGAAGTAGGGGAAAAGCTTCGACAACCCCGCCCTGGCTTCATCCATGCCTTCACGCGCCTCCGTCCCATGAAACTCAAGGAATGAAACGGCGTCAAGAAGAACATCGTTGTCGGGATCCTCAAGTTCAAATTCTTGCGAGGTCCTATCTGACAAAATAAAAATAGAAATTTTTGTCAACAAACAAGTGCAAAAAAGGAAAATCCAAAGGGTATGCAATGGTGCAAATGCTTACCGACAAAGCGACGACTTTGTGTCTTTATGCGTTTGGTAATCGCCGCTTCATGAGCAGATTGCGCAGTTATGTGATCGCTTAGTGAAGTTTCGGCGTCATGCAGACGTTTCCGAAGATCTTCGACACCAGCAGCATCAGCCTTAGCCTTGTCAGCTTCCTGCCTAGCTTCAACTGCATCTGACTCGGCCTTCTTACGAGCCTCTTCACATTGCTCTAACTTTAGAGCAAGCGTGTCAGCACGTTCGTTGGCTTTCTGGTTTCTCAAAAAAAGGAAGACAAGATTGGCTATAAACGTCGACAAGTCATGAAAAGACGCAAAAATAGTCGCATTACCTTCAGCCTTGCTGGCGTAGTCACGGTACCCAACGAATTGGGCACCAATGCGAAGAAACTCTTTGATCAAAGGCTGTTAAAGAGAGACAAAGAAAGAAAATGTTGGCATGAGAAAAATGACGACACATAGGAGCAAACAGAGAAAAAATAAACAACGATAAGAGTGTTAGCAACTTACATCATCCAAGAGAGGGTTAGAAGAGCTACTCGATTGAAGAGTAAGCTCTGGATTTATTTCAACCCTTGCCCTTTTTGGTGAAGGGACAAGGGGGCTTGCCGGAGGAGTAGCAGCGCCGACATTTTGTCGAGGAGGCGACGTTTCTTCTCCTTCGACTGGCGTCTCCGAGGCGACTAATGTATGTGACGTGCTCGTTCGAGCAGCCACATCAGCAGTTGGTACTTCTTCTTCATCATCACTGCGAGCAAGCGTCGACAATATAAAAAAGCAAGATAGACAAGAATCTTCGAGTACAAGAGAAAAAGGGTACTTACGAACTGATGAGAGACTCGAGGTATGGATCATAGCCTGCCTTCTGGTGCGAAGGGACAGCTTCATCGACTTTGGAGGTGCCGGAATCTTCGGCATCATCTCTTTTCCTTTTGTTCCTTGGAGAAACAGCAGGAGGAAGAGATTGTGCCGATGCAGTGGCTTCAGAGACATCCTCTTTTCGTCGGATCCCGCAGATCTTCGAGATTCTGCGGGTTCATTTGCAAACGAGGGGGCATCTGGGTTATCATCGGAGATAACGGTCCTTTCTTCGACATCCCCACCTTCAGGAAGAGGAGGAAGTGAAACAAGATTTGGATGATCCTGTATAAAAAGAGGGAAGGATTGTCAGAAGTGAATAACAACACAAAAAGCAAGGCAATAGACAAATTACACGACAATGTTTACCTTGGGAAGCGCATGGGCGGCGCTGTATGGTTTTACGCGACAAGTGGAAGGGATGGAGTCTTTCTTCTTGAGAGATGAAATCCTACGGATAAGTCTATCCAAATACTTGACTTCCAAATTCGTCGACAGGCGATCTGCGTCTTCATCGCCAGCGTAATTCCAGAAAGGGTTTTTGCGAGCCTGAAGAGGCTGCACCCTAGTCCTAAGGAAGTACGCCGTAATTTGGATGCCTGATAATTCTTTTCCACGAGTATTTTGCAACTCATGGATACGAGTCATCAGGGCCTCTGTCGAAGTCCTTTCTTCCTCGGTAGCTTCTGCGTCCCAAGAACGGCGGCGAAGGATTTTCTCGGCACCGTCAAAAGGAGGAATGTTGTCTTCGGCGCATCCATGGTTTTCTTCACGAATGTACAACCACTTCTTGCGCCACCCTTGAACGGAGTCAGGAAGTTTGACGTCGAAGTAGTTGACAGAGGAGCGAACAGAAATAACAACGCCGCCTATATTATAGGCGACATTGGCAGAGCCATTACGGCGACAAAAGAAAATGCGCTTCCATAATGCCCAGTTAGGCTGGACACCAAGGAAGGCTTCGCAGAGGGTGATAAAGATGGAAATGTGAAGGATAGAGTTGGGCGTGAGGTGGTGAAGTTGGAGACCATAAACATAAAGTAATCCCCGAAGAAAAGGGTGAATGGGGGCGGAAAGACCGCGGATGAGATGATCAACAAAACTTACCCGATACCCCATTGGAGGGGTTGGGTAGCTTTCTTCACTGGGGAAGCAAACCGCTTTGGGTTTCTTGGTGATCCCCAGCTTCTTCAGGAGATTGAGGTCCTGGTTCGTGATCTTGGACCTCTCCCACTCCGCAGCTCCCAGATCCGCGGCGGCCATTGAGGAATCAGGTGTGCTATGCCTGGTCAATCGACGCGGTGGCATCAACAATGGCGGAGAGCTGTAGCTACGAAGAAGAAGATCTTTGAGAGATGAGGAGCGCGGAAGGAAATTTTGCAGAGGAAAGCAGGGGGACGGCGCGAGCGGAAGTGTTCGAGGAAGAAGAAGAGGACCTTATATACAGGTGCGGTGAAACGACGGAACCGTTGGATGAGAAAAGAATGCAGCAGATGATAGCCACGTGGATACAAGGGCACAATGGTATTTTAACATTAACGAGGTTACAGAACGTGTGCCAGAAAAAGGGAGAACATGTGTCCCCCACTTGCACGACGTGTTCGTCAGATAAGGAATTGGGACCCACAAGGCAGCGAAACAAGCAGTAATGGTCAGTTTCCAACATAGAGATCGTGGTTATCATCAGCAATGACGTCGTCAAGATAAAAGAAAAATTCGACTTGAGTTTTCAAAAGTTTATCGACAACGCAAGGTTATCTCGGGAGCCTTTGATCAAATACAAGTTTTTGCCCAAATGCTCGGGGGCTACTTTGGAAAAATAGAAAATTTCGAGTATGACAAGACAGAAATGGCGAGAGCCTATGACTAAATGCAAGCATTTGTTCATAGCCTCGGGGGCTACTCCCATCGGGAGCGCTGGTCGCGCACCCGATAAATAGAAAACTGTCGAGAAAAATTATAAATATAGCGGCAACGGATACTAATCTGTGGAGCCTACACCCAAGCACAAGTTCTTGGATGTAGCCTCGGGGGCTACTCCCATCGGGAACGCTGTTCGCGTGCCCGATGAATTTTATCAAAATAAAGAAACAGAAGTGAGTATATTTCGAGTTACACAGATAACTCTACATATACTCCCATCGGGAAGACAAAATAAGTCATCAAATATGACTCGATAAAATGTGCTATTCCAAAGGCGAAAAGCACTCGACAATATATTTCGAACGCCAAAGTTGCGATCAATTTCTGAATGCCGCAAATTTGCGAAGGTAAGACCCAGATCCGTTCTGTTGGGCGTGGCATCGCCAAAGACTGCGCTCTGCTACTTTTATCCGTATCAACAGGTACGAAGAAAAATCCTAACGGATGCGTTAGGTACCCGATAAATTTGACTGGGACTCGACAGAATGGTAAGACCTTAAGCGGCACCTGTCGAAGTTTGCACCAGTATCCCGAGATCATGTATAGGGACGTGATCTTGAAGTAGGTTTTTGCGGATTGCCACTAGAGCAGTTAACTAGTACCTGATCCGTCAGATGAACTAGCCCCAACTACCATTATCCCTGTACAATATAGAATTTTATGTGAAGAGGTATAAATAAAAGTTCTCGATTAAATATAAAAAGTCGAGATTTCCCTTGACTCTACGATTCAAACAAAATCTCGGGGGCTACTGACATAGGCATCCCAAATGGGCCTGCCGAAGATGGTACCCGGAGTTTATTGAAAGCCCACTATCCGAAGAATAAGAAGATTCGGGAGCCCAAGATACATTAAGGAAAGCTAGAGTTGTAATAGAAAGTGTTATTTGTAATCTGGCGGGATGAGTTAGAAACCGTCCCGGACTCTGTAACTTGTACAAAACGAAACCCTCGGCTCCACCTCCTATATAAGGGGGAGTCGAGGGACAAAGAAAGGATCGAATCTACTGTCAACATAACCCTAGTTTTCATAATCGCCGAGTACTTTTCGCCTAAACCTTCGAGATCTACTTGCCCTCTACTTCTAGCAAAACCCTAGTCTACAATCTGTAGTCATTGACAAGTTAATCCTTTGTCACACATACCTAGAGCAGGAGCACCACGACGTGCCATGGCGGCACGGCGGCACGGGCCGACCACAGCAGCACCAAGCTGCGGCCAAGCCTGGCGTCGCCGAGCACATGTGCTCCAGCACCACCACGGCAAGGCCCAGGGCCGCGTCACCGCGTCTGGTTCGCCGGTGAGCGACGAATCGCCGCGGAACCCCACGATCGTGCGGGCGAACGCGTTGGGGCGAGCCGAGGAGGCGACGAGGGCCGATCGACGCGGAGGATCTGGTGCGCCGTCGAGAGGCGGTCCAGATCCGCACCATCTCGTCGCCGGCGAGGCCGGGGACGGCCGGAATAAAGCGGCGACGGCGGAGGCGATTTCGGTGTCGCAGGAGCTGAGAGGGGATTAGGTTTGGACGCCGTGCGGAGACGACGCGACTGGGTCGGTTGGACCGAGCCCAGTGGGCTGGTCCAACCTAACCAGCTCGGTCACCTGACAGGTGGGCCCGAGGGGTATTTTGGACATTTCCAAAATACCCATTTAAGTGAGTATTTCAAAGAATTTTATAAAATAGAATATAACTCTAAAAAAATAATTAAAATATGAAAAATCTCAGCATAAAATCCTCTATCATAATAAAATATGAAATAGAAATTTTGAAGAAAAACATGATTAAGCCAAATTTGATGATTAAAATAAATCATTTAAATCACACCTTATATTTTCATTAATGAAAATAAGTCCATAAATTCTTTTGGACTTTAAAAACACCTTGACAACATTTCAAGGTTGTATTTTACCCTAAACAGAGTATTCCTAAATTATTCTTAGTATTAACCTCTCACATGAAATAATAAGACATCGGAAGGGGGGAATAAACCCTAAAATTGGAATGCATGCATAATTGCTTCTTTAACCATTGCCCTTATCGGACAATGATGCTATTTTTCAGCAACAGAGGACAAGGGTCAGTCCACACCATCCAACTGCAACACTTTGCAGTGTTCATGCAAGTTCATCGCTTGCTCATGTCATTTGAGTATTTTTACCAAATTACTTGCAAAGTACTATGTTTATCACTATTGCATAAAAAGCAAAACCACTATTTTCATAACTATGAATATGACTAAGTGGTGGGCAATGGAACCATGGATTGTTGATATGGTGGAGGTTCCATTGCAAGGGTTTATATCCATCTAGGATTAAACAACAAATGTCGTCCAGTGATTCTTGTGCCGTAATAACCGTGTTCACCATAAGATCTGGAATGGGACGGTATAGTCAATTGTATTTCCACCTCTTGTACATCAACGGACGCGCTTTACCGTAGACACTTGTAATCCAAGGGTGCATTTGGTGGCTGGGGAAGCCTAAAGTCCCCACGGCATTGTCCGTAGACACTTGTAGCCCGAGGAGCATTTGGTGGCTGGGGAAGCCTAAAGTCCCCACGGTATTGCGGTCTATGATGGGTTGCAGCTACCGGCGAAGGAGTTTATGGTAAGAGCCCAGAACTGTTGTCGTGGTCGGGGTCCACCCGTAAGTGGGAATAATGGGACCGACGAGGACCCAGGGTCGGGGTATGCAACAAAGGGTGGGTGTGCGAGGTAGCGGAGGAATATGATTGGCTATGACCTTATACCGGGCCTCACACCGAAGGAAGTGTGGACGGAAAGCTGCCCGATTGGCACCAAGGCTAAGATCTCTTATGGGTAAAGTAACACATCTCTGCAGAGTGTAACGAACTGTGACCAGTCACTCCCTGTTCCGGGATATGGAACTGCGAACACTGCCGGAAAGGAACTCCATGAAGTTCTAGTAAACCAGTGAAGGCTGACGGACATAGTTCTTATTAATAAAAGCAACCTTTTGAAGAAATGGTTATCAAAACCTGCATGGTATCAGACTTTCTGGTTTGGTACCGTAGATAGTGCATTACACACCTCTTTCCTAATATGAACTTGTTGAGTACGCTCGTACTCATACCACTCTTAAATCCTGCTTAGATTGTCTGATCGACTGGAGGAGGACAACGACGACCCTGAAGGAGCCGAAGTCATCGGCTATGATGAACCAGACCTCTCTGGAGGTGTTGAAGGAGTAGACTATCTCATAGTCTACGGAACCGGGGAGGGTTCCGGAGAAGAGCAAGTTTAGACCTACCTAGTAGTAGTAGTAGCACCGAGCAGTTCAAACTCATAGTACTTAACTGCTCGAGGAGAATAAATGTATAATCTTGTAAGACTCTTATATTGTAAGTTAAGTTGGGTTCGCCTCGAACCCAGGAGTATCCCTCTTAGGACCCAAGAGGAGCTCCGAGATGATATGTACATGTTGCTTGTAATAATAAATGAATGAGTTATGGACCAGCTATGTTCTGTTGTACTACTCTGAGGGATGTAATATTTGCGGATTGGTACTTCGTGAATGTTATATCAACGACTGGCATACTACAACATGCAGTGGTATGCAGGGTCACCACAGTTGGTATCAGAGCAAAAGCTTTGACCTTAGGTTGGAACCTAGTAAATGGGACGAAAACGTTAGGAGTCAAATAGGATTAGTAAAGAATTCTCTAAAAATATGGTATCTATTCACTTGAGAATAAAACAATCATATCTTTTAGTGCGATAATTCTTTATTATCTCTATTATGATGCATCATTACTAATATTATATTCTTTCTATTCTACAGCCAACTATGGCAAGTTCACGTTCGGGACGTAACGTGAAAGTGATGGAATCAAACCTGAGTGAATATGATGGAGGACTCGCGGATATTCTTCGTGCTATGTTGCTTGAATTTGGGGTGTGTTGTGGGTATACTTTATGGGTATATCAACGACATGGCCTAGATCCGGCAAGCCCGGGTGGCTGATACGTCTCCAACGTATCGATAATTTCTTATGTTCCATGCCACTTTATTGATGATACCTACATGTTTTATGCACATTTTATGTCGTATTTACGCATTTTATGGAACTAACCTATTAACAAGATGCCGAAGTGCCAGTTCCTGTTTTCTGCTGTTTTTGGTTTCAGAAATCCTAGTAACGAAATATTCCCGGAATTGGACGAAATCAACACCCAGGTTCCTATTTTGCCCGGAAGCATCCAGAACACCCGAGAGCCGCCAGAGGGGGGCCCGGTGGGCCCAGATGACATGGTGGCGCGGCCCAGCCCCGGCCGCGCCACCCTATGGTCTCGTCGCCTCGTTGACCCTCCCGCGCCTCTTCGCCTATATAAAGCCCCCGCATCGAAAACCCTTACGGAGAAAGCCACGATACGAGAAAAGTTCCGAGCCGCCGCCGTCGCGGGCCAAGATCCGGGGGACAGGAGTCTCTGTTCCGGCACCCTCGCCGGAGCGGGGAAGTGCCCCGGAAGGCTTCTCCATCGACACCGCTGCCATCTCCACCGCCATCTTCATCACCGCTGCTGCTCCCATGAGGAGGGAGTAGTTCTCCATCGAGGCTCGGGGCTGTACCGGTAGCTATGTGGTTAATCTCTCTCCTATGTGCTTCAATACAATAATCTCATGAGCTGCCTTACATGATTGAGATTCATATGATGATGCTTGTAATCTAGATGTCATTATGCTAGTCAAGTGGGTTTTACTTATGTGATCTCCGGAGACTCCTTGTCCCACGTGTGTAAAGGTGACAGTGTGTGCACCGTGTGGGTCTCTTAGGCTATATTTCACGAAGTACTTATTCACTGTTGAAGAGCGTAGTGAAGTGCTTATTTATATCTCTTTATGATTGCAATGTGCATCGTATCACAATTTATCTATGTGCTACTCTAGTGATGTGTTATTAAAGTAGTTTTATTCCTCCTGCATGTGTGCAAAGGTGACAGTGTGTGCACCGTGTTAGTACTTGGTTTATGCTATGATCATGATCTCTTGTAGATTGCGAAGTTAACTATTGCTATGATAATATTGATGTGATCTATTCCTCCTACATATGCATGAAGGTGACAGTGTGCATGCTATGCTAGTACTTGGTTTAGTCTTTTGATCTATCTTACACTAAAGGTTACTAAAATATGAGCATTATTGTGGAGCTTGTTAACTCCGGCATTGAGGGTTCGTGTAATCCTACGCAATGTGTTCATCATCCAACAAAAGTGTAGAGTATGCATTTATCTATTCTGTTATGTGATCAATGTTGAGAGTGTCCACTAGTGAAAGTGTAATCCCTAGGCCTTGTCCCTAAATACTACTGAGTTACTACTGCTTGTTTACTGTTTTACTGCGTTACTACTGCTGCAATACTACCACCATCAACTACACGCCAGCAAGCTATTTTCTGGCACCGTTGCTACTGCTCATATATATTCATACCACCTGTATTTCACTATCTCTTCGCCGAACTAGTGCACCTATTTGGTGTGTTGGGGACACAAGAGACTTCTTGCTTTGTGGTTGCAGGGTTGCATGAGAGGGATATCTTTGACCTCTTCCTCCCTGAGTTCGATAAACCTTGGGTGATCCACTTAAGGGAAAACTTGTGCTGTTCTACAAACCTCTGCACTTGGAGGCCCAACACTGTCTACAGGAAAAGGAGGGGGAAGTAGACATCAAGCAATTTTCTGGCGCCGTTGCCGGGGAGGAAAGGTAAAAGGCACTCATACTTCGGTTCCAGGTAACAGTACTTTTCGGCGCCATTGTGTGTGTGCTCGAAGCTATTTCCTTTAGACTCTGCAATTGCGACATTTGGTTTCTTGTTTACACTAGTTAGGCTTAATGGAAGACAACAATAAAATGAGAGATCTTTATGAACTTTATCTTGAATTAGGACATGATGTGTTTGAAGAAAGAATTAAAAAACCCATGGAACTTTATATGCATGATAATGGGAATGTTATTAGTATGAATGCTTTGAACACCATTGTTGCTAATGCTATGGAAAATTCTAAGCTTGGGGAAGCTGCTTTGATGAGCATGATATTTTTAGTCCCCCAAGCATTGAGGAGAAAATTTACTTTGATGATACTTTGCCTCCTATTTATGATGATTATAATGATAGTAGTCTTTTGTTACCACCTGTTATGGAGGATAAATTTGATTATGATTACAATATACCTCCTATATTTGATAGCTACTTTGTTGAATTTGCTCCCACTACGATTAATAAGAATGACTATGCCTATGTTGGGAGTAGTAATTATTTTATGCATGAGACTCATGATAAGAATGCTTTATGTGATAGTTATATTGTTGAGTTTGCTCATGATGCTACTGAAAGTTATTATGAGAGAGGAAAATATGGTTGTAGAAATTTTCATGTTACTAAAACACCTCTCTATGTGCTGAAATTTTTGAAGCTACACTTGTTTTATCTTCCTATGCTTGTTACTTTGCTCTTCATGAACTTGTTTATTTACAAGATTCCTATGCATAGGAAGCATGTTAGACTTAAATGTGTTTTGAATTTGCCTCTTGATGCTCTCTTTTGCCTCAAATACTATTTCTTGCAAGTGCATCATTAAAACTGCTGAGCCCATCTTAATGGCTATAAAGAAAGAACTTCTTGGGAGATAACCCATGTGTTATTTTTCTACAGTACTTTGTTTTATATTTGTGTCTTGGAAGTTGTTTACTACTGTAGCAACCTCTCCTTATCATGTTTTTGTGCCAAGTAAAGTTTCTATGTTAAAGTTGATGTTATATTTGGGATCGCTGCGCAGAAACAGCATTGCTGTCTGTCACGAATCTGGGCACAGTTCTCTGTAGAAAATTCGAAAAAATCTGCCAATTTACGAGCGTGATCCTCAGATATGTACGCAACTTTCATTAGTTTTGAGTTTTTCCATTTGAGCAAGTCTGGTGCCATCTTAAAATTCGTCTTTACGGACTGTTCTGTTTTTGACAGATTCTGCCTTTTATTTCGCATTGCCGCTTTTGTTAAGTTGAATGAGTTTCTTTGTTCCATTAACTTTCAGAAGTTTTGTGCAATGTCCAGAAGTGTTGAGAATGATTGTGTCACCTCTGAACATGTGAATTTTTGATTATGCACTAACCCTCTAATGAGTTTGCTTGAAGTTTGGTGTGAAGGAAGTTTTCAAGGGTCAATAGAAGAGGGTGATATAATGTGATCGAGAAGAGTGAAAGGTCTAAGCTTGGGGATGCCCCGGTGGTTCACCCCTGCATATTTCAAGAAGACTCAAGCATCTAAGCTTGGGGATGCCCAAGGCATCCCCTTCTTCATCGACAACTTATCAGGTTTCTTCTAGTGAAACTATATTTTTATTCGGTCACATCTTATGTACTTTACTTGGAGCGTCTATGTGCTTTTATTTTTGTTTTTGTTTTGTTATCTTAGTTCTCTGAATAAGTTCATCCTTGTGTGGGAGAGAGACACGCTCCGCTGGTTCGTATGAACACATGTGTTCTTAGCTCATAATATTCATGGCGAAGTTTTCTTCGTTAAATTGTTATATGGTTGGAATTGGAAAATGCTACATGTAGTAATTGCTATAATGTCTTGGGTAATGTGATACTTGGCAATTGTTGTGCTCATGTTTAAGCTCTTGCATCATATACTTTGCACCCATTAATGAAGAAATACATAGAGCTTGCTAAAATTTGGTTTGCATATTTGGTCTCTCTAAGGTCTAGATAATATCTAGTATTGAGTTTTGAACAACAAGGAAGACGGTGTAGAGTCTTATAATGTTTACAATATGTCTTTTATGTGAGTTTTGCTGCACCGGTTCATCCTTGAGTTTGCTTCAAATAACCTTGCTAGCCTAAACCTTGTATCGAGAGGGAATACTTCTCATGCATCCAAAATCCTTGAGCCAACTACTATGCCATTTGTGTCCACCATACCTACCTACTACATGGTATTTCTCCGCCATTCCAAAGTAAATTGCTTGAGTGCTACCTTTAAAATTCCATCATCAACCTTTGCAATATATAGCTCATGGGACAAATAGCCTTAAAAACTATCGTGGTATTGAATATGTACTTATGCACTTTATATTTTATTAAGTTGCCTGTTGTGCGATAACCATGCTTCTGGGGAACGCCATCAACTATTGTTGAATATCATGTGAGTTGCTATGCATGTCCGTCTTGTCTGAAGGTCTATCATTTTAGTGGTTGGAGCATGCAAAATTGTTAGAGAAGAACATTGGGCCGCTAACTAAAGCCATGAATCATGGTTGAAGTTTCAGTTTTGGACATATATCCTCAATCTCATATGAGAATAATAACTTTGCTACATGCTTATGCATTTAAGAGGAGTCCATTATCTGTTGTCCATGTTGTCCCGGTATGGATGTCTAAGTTGAGAATAATCAAAAGCGAGAAATCCGAAATGCGAGCATTCTCCTTAGACCTTTGTACAGGCGGCATGGAGGTACCCCTTTGTGACACTTGGTTGAAACATGGCATGCAAAGATCCGGTAGTCCAAGCTAAGTAGGACGAGGTGCGGGCACTATTAGTATACTATGCATGAGGCTTGCAACTTGTAAGATATAATTTACATAACTCATATGCTTTATTACTACCGTTGACAAAATTGTTTCATGTTTTCAAAATAAAAGCTCTAGCACAAATACAGCAATCGATGCTTTCCTCTTTGAAGGACCATTCTTTTACTTTTATTGTTGAGTCAGTTTACCTATCTCCTTCCACCTAAGAAGCAAACACTTGTGTGAACTGTGCATTGATTCCTACATACTTGCATATTGCTTGTTATATTACTTTATGTTGACAATATCCATGAGATATACATGTTATAAGTTGAAAGCAACCGCTGAAACTTAATCTTCGTATGTGTTGCTTCAATACCTTTACTTTGAATTATTGCTTTACGAGTTAACTCTTATGCAAGACTTATTGATGCTTGTCTTGAAGTACTATTCATGAAAAGTCTTTGCTATATGATTCACTTGTTTACTCATGTCATTACCATTGTTTTGATCGCTGCATTCATCTCATATGCTTACAATAGTATGATCAAGGTTATGATGGCATGTTACTTAAGAAATTATCTTTGTTATCGTTTTACCTGCTCGGGACGAGTGATACGTCCAAAACGTATCTACTTTCCCGAACACTTTTGCTATTGTTTTGCCTCTAATTTGTGTATTTTGGATACAACTAACACGGACTAACGCTGTTTTCAGCAGAACTGCTCTGGTGTCTCGTTTTTGTGCAGAAATCCAACTTTCGGGAAAATCCTCGGAATTTCTTCAGATGGCCCTATTTTACCAAAATATTGACGGAGCCAGAAGGGCGAAGGAGGTGGAGGCCCGAGGGCCCCACACCATAAGGCGGCGCGGCCCAGGGGGGCCCGCGGCCCTATGGTGTGGCCCCCTCGGCCGGCCTCCGACGCCCTTGGACTACTTATCGGGTTCAACCTAAAAACGCACGGAGAGAAGTCGACATCGCCAGAAACCCTCCAGAGAGCCGCCACATCGCGAAACTCCGTCGCGGGAGCCAGAAGTCTCCGTTCGGCACTCCGCCGGACGGGGAATTGGAGGAGATCTTCACCGCCATCACCGCCAACGCCTCTCCATCAACCAGCAATGTTTCCCCCATCCATGTGTGAGTAATTCCCCCGCTGTAGGCTGAAGGGGATGGTAGGGATTGGATGAGATTGGTCATGTAATAGTCATAAGATTGTTAGGGCATAGTGCCTAGTATCCGTAGATGTCACTTTTATGATATTGTTGCAACTTGTTATGCTTAATGCTTGTCACTAGGGCCCGAGTGCCATGATCTCAGATCTGAACATGTTATTGATTCATGAAGATATTCGTTGTTTATGATCTTACCTATAAGTTGTATACACATGTCGCTGTCCGGAACCAATGGCCCCGAAGTGACAAGAATCGGGACAACCGGAGGGGATGGTAGTGATGTGAGGATCACATGTGTTCACGGAGTGTTAATGCTTTGCTCCGGTACTCTATTAAAAGGAGTACCTTAATATCCAGTAGTTTCCCTAGAGGCCCGGCTGCCACCGGCTGGTAGGACAAAAGATGTTGTGCAAGTTTCTCATTGCGAGCACGTACGACTAAATATGGAACACATGCCTATTGATTGATTAGTACTTGGATACCGTTTTATTATTATCTGCAAATGCCCCTGCTTTGATTGTTACATGAGTTTCTCTCATCCATGCAACGCCCGTTAAATCCGTCCCTGTGCCTACAGTATTTTAATCCTGCTGTTTACTATAATCACTACTGCTGTCTTTATTTCACTGCTATTATTTCACTATTTCCACTGCCATAAAACTGTTACTACTGATAAACTCTTGCGAGCAAGTCTGTTTCCAGGTGCAGCTGAATTGACAACTCCGCTGTTAAGGCTTTCAAGTATTCTTTGTCTCCCCTTGTGTCGAATCAATAAATTGGGTAATACTTCCCTCGAAGACTGTTGCGATCCCCTATACTTGTGGGTCATCAAGACTATTTTCTGGCGCCGTTGCCGGGGAGCATAGCTTTATTTGGAAGTTCACTTGGATTGATATTGTTCGCTGCAAATTCTCCATTATGGGTAAACCTCGCGATACTAAGATCGCCATATTACCATCCACTACAAGAAAAGGTACAACTCTGAGTACCTCTGCTGCTCTTGATTCACCATCTGTGATTGATAAACTTGTTTCACCGCCACATGCTTCGCGTGCTGGTACTTCTGCTGAATCTGAAAATTCTTATAATATTGATAATGTTTCTGCTGTGCTTGATGATAGTGGTTCATTGGGATCTTTTCTAGATGCTACGATTGCTAGGTCTAGACAAATTGAAAATACTGAAACTCCTAATGAAAATGCTGCTACACCTGTTAATTCACCTGAGTCTGTTGAATATTCTAGTGATGATCTTGATGAAGATTATGTAGAGCTTGATGATGATTTTATTGAAAAATGCAATGCTACTACTGATGCAAGAAAAATTAAAAAGTTGCTTGCAGAACATGCTGTTAGATATACACCATCTCCTGATCCTAAATTTGCCACATCTCCTATAAACATTAGGGATAAAGATTATGATTTTTCTCTTGATCTATCTCATATAGCTATTGTTGAGAAAACACCCTTTTGTGGTACTGAAAAAGAAAGTGCTGTTGAACACATGACTGAGTTATCTACTCTTAGTGGCTTGTTTTCTGATGATATTAAGATGCGTACTTATTTTGTCGCTAAAATTTTTCCTTTCTCATTAAAGGATGATGCTAAAACTTGGTATAATAATTTGCCTCCTGGTTCTATTAAAAGTCCAAAAGAATTGCTTGATGTTTTCTTCCGTAAATACTTTCCTGCTAGTGCTCAACATGCTGCTTTGCAGAGAATTTATAATTTTGACCAGGAAGATGGAGAGAAATTGCCTGAGGCTTGGGCGAGATTTTGCTCTCTTATTAGAGCTCAGCCTGACCATGATTTGGAAAAGCATGATTTACTTGATATATTTTATAGTGGACTAACTATTGAGTCTAGGGCATACCTGGATAGTTGTGCTGGTTGTGTTTTCAGGAAAAGAACTCCAGAAGACGCTGAAGAATTATTGGCTAAAATAGGCCGGAATCATGATGATTGGTCTACACCTGAACCAACCCCGACACCGATAGTGAAGAAGAGGGGTATGATTAAATTAAATGATGAAGATATGAGGGAAGCCAAGAAGTCTCTTAAGGAGAAAGGTATTAAACCTGAAGATGTGAAGAATTTACCTCCTATAGAAGATATATGTGAGACAATTCCCCCTTCATCCACGATTGAGGTACACTCGCTTCAACACTTTACTAGGGAAGATATTCCGTATTCAAAATCTCCTGCTCAATGCTTAGATGAATTTGATAATTATATTGTTAAGCAAGAAAACTTTAATATGCGAGTAGAGAATCATTTAATGGAAAATTCCCGAGCTATTAGTGAATTGCATGGTATTGTGGAGAGAACCTCCAATGATGTTAAGATACTTGTTAAACATTTTCAAATGGTTCAAACTCAAATTGATCAACTTACTAAAGTGCAAAATGACTTGTTGGGAAATAATTCTAAAGAAAAACATGCTTGTGAAGTAACAACTAGAGGTGGTGCTTCTACCCAGGATCCTCTATATCCTGAAGGGCATCCCAAAAGAGTTGAACAAGATTCTCAACCAATTAAAACTAGTGCTCCATCTAAGAAAAAGAAAAAGAAACATAAGAATGTTGTAGAATCCTCTGAACCTGTTAATGATCCTAATAGTATTTCTATTTCTGATGCTGAAACTGAAAGTGGTAATGAACATGAGGAAGATAATGATAAGAATGATACTCCTGATAAAGAAGAAATTGAAAAAGAACCTGAAAAGCCTGCTAAAAATAAAAAGTACACTAAAGAAGACTTTATTACTGAGAAGCATGGTAATGAAAGAGAACCTTGGGTTCAAAAGCAAATGCCTTTTCCTGCTAAGAAATTAAAATCAAAGGAGGAGGAACATTATAATAAATTTTGTGATTGGATGAAACCTTTATTTCTGCAAATCCCTTTGACTGATGCTATTAAATTGCCTCCTTATTCAAAGTATATGAAAGATATTGTTACTAACAAAAGGAAAATCCCCAATGAGGAGATTTCTACTATGCTCGCTAATTACTCCTTCAATGGTAAGATTCCAAAGAAGTTGGGCGACCCAGGTATACCGACTATTCCTTGTTCCATCAAGAATAATTATGTTAGAACTGCTCTATGTGATTTGGGAGCAGGTGTGAGTGTAATGCCTTTTTCTCTTTATAAGAGACTTGATTTAGATAAATTGATACCAACTGATATATCTTTGCAAATGGCTGATAAATCTACTGCTATTCCTGTTGGTTTATGTGAAAATGTTCCTGTTCAAGTTACTCAGCATTGCTTGATATTAACTGATTTTGTTGTGTTGGAAATGCCTGAAGATGATAATATGTCCATTATTCTTGGAAGACCCTTTCTTAATACTGCAGGGGCTGTTATTGATTGCAATAAAGGCATGGTTACTTTCAATGTTGATGATAAGGAACACACTGTCTATTTTCCCAAGAGGATTGATAAAGTATGTGGAGTCAATACAATTTTTAATGTGAAAACTATCAAAGTGGGATCCATTGATTGTCCTATATATGAGCCTAAAGAAGAATATCAAACTCTTGTGATTGGATCCATATCAATTCAATATAAGGTAACATGATTGATTTGAGGTTTATTTCTTCTTATGTCATATAAAATTTATTTGGTAGCAAGACTTGATCAACCTTGTTAACAAGTATATTTTATTGCATAAAAGAGTTAAACAACACTTCTTTCTTTCTCTCTCCTTTCACCTATTTTACTTGCTGTAGCATTTTTATTTTGCAATATGCTTTAGTCATTTAAGATTTTAGAAATCATTTTCCTGCGCAGTAATCATTAATTTAATACCCAGAAATGTGCATTTTTCAAAGTTCTCTAAAAATTACAAAAATTATACCATTGGTCCTATTTTTCGACGAGGCACCTGGGAGCACCAGAATGACCTGTGGGGCACCAGGGGGTGCCACACCATAGGTGGCGCGGCCAGCAAGGGGGCCGCGCCACCATGTGGTGTGGGCCACCCCTTGCCCCACTACACCATCTCTTCCTCCCAGCACCTTCTCTCTCCCGAAAAAACTCGTACCAAGTTTCTCTCACTCGTGTTTCTGCTCAAGAACTCGCGATTTTTCGATCTCCTTGCTCAGCCCAGATTTCTGTCTGAAATTTGGCACATTTACTCCTTGGTATGTGACTCCTTTGATTGTCCAATTAGAATTTCATTTGGTTGAGTATATCTTAAATATTTTGCTGCTGTAGATAACATGTTTAGTGAGCTTGCATGCTTGTTCTAAGTGGTAGAAATTAGTTTTGATGCATGTTTAGCACTCTAGCAAGTTCCTATAGTAGTTCCCTTCAATTACACACCTTGAAATCAAATTTTATAATGATTGTTGAAAATTTCAGAAAATGGAAGAAGGTGTGCCCCAATTGAACCAAGAAGAATTGGAAGTCCAGCAAGTTTCAAGAGTCAATCGTGAGGAGGGAGTATACCCCTCTTACTACCCATGCGTGGACTTTATGAGAAGTGCGGGGATTTTACAAGATGTGCAAACTCTAATCTCTCGTGCAGGGCTGAGTGGTTTTGTTGAAGGAGAGCCAAGACAATATGTAAAATTAACTATGTCTTTTGTGCAGGACTTCAAGTTCAATTGGTCGCGGTCTGACCCCATGGTCCAGTATAAAATTTACAATAAAGCTGTCAACTTGCCATTTAGTGTTTTTTGTGCAGCAATTGGAGTACCGCAATGGGGATCCTGCGAGAAGATCAGGGGAACACCGCGGGAGCTCTCAGATCTTTATACAAGGATTTGTAATGGGAGGAGTCTCTCCAAGGATGATGGTAAGATTAGTAGCATTCAACATCCAGCCATCCGCTACTTTGCCTATTTCATTACAAAGTGCGTCCTTGCAAGAAGGACCGGAGGTAAATTATCTGTCCCAGACTTGGCTTTCTTAGCTGCTGCTTTGCAACAGGATAGGACTTATAATTTGGGTGCTTTAATAGCTTGTAGACTTGCTACTAACCGTGAGAAAGGAGGAATTTGTGGAGGTCTTATCGCCTCTCGCTTATTAGCTATGCATGGTGTAGAACCTCACCATTTAGATATTCCGCTTTCTATAGAGAAGCTTGATGTGGTTTCCATGATTAGACATGAGTTTATTTCAGATGCATCTAGTTTGAACAACCTGCATTATAGGATAACTTTGTATAAGAAAAGTTGGAGTATAACTAAGAAAATTGAAAAACTAGTACGATTGCCTGCACCTGCTTTGTTTAACCTTGATGCCAGGAACGGGTGGTCGATCACAGAAAATGAGCTAAATGCATACATAGAAGGAGAAAGCCGTCGTGCGAGGGAAAATGTGGAGGAGACCGAGGAGCATCCCGACTCTTCATCCGATGCAGCAAGCTCCTCATATCAACATCATGGTCACGTGGAGCCTCCACGATATTCTTCTGCACAGGGGCCTTATTACCACTCCATGTATGATCCACCGGCGTGGAACCCCGACCCTCGTTGGGAATGAACTCCACTTAGGCCAAAAGCCTAAGCTTGGGGGAGGTATACCGGCATCACTCATTCTTTGCATATTATGATTGCTGGATACTTGTACATACTTGTTTAGTCTCTAGAGTGGTTTTCTAATGAGAGGGAGATGATATTTGGGGAAGTGCTGTCCAAAAACAGATTCTGGGCTGTTACCAAAAAAATTCGTACGCACAGCCAGAACGTTATTTTGAGTTGCCAATTTTTGAGCATGTTCCCCAGGTTGTTATCTAACTTTCATTAGTTGAACACTTTTTGGTCTGAGCAATGGAAGATTTTTGTTAAATTCGATTTCTGTACTGCTGTCAGGATTTGGCAGATTTCTGTCATCCTGCTTTTCTGTGTTTCTGTTAGTTTGCATTCTTTTGTTTTCACTTTGTTTCTTTCCTAAAACACAAAAAGACCAAAAATATTTCTGTTGTTTCTCTTCACCATTTATTTATTTGGTACCTTGCTCTTAGTTTGCTTTATTTGCTATCGTTGGTTTGCTATAAGAAAACCCAAAAAGATTTTGCTTTGTTTGCTTGTTTTCTTTCGTTCTTATTTCTAATTCGAAAATACCAAAAATATTTGCTGTTCTTCTTTGGTTTGTAAAGTTCATCATGAGTTCAATGGTCTTCGGTGGCTGGAGCGTGGTTTTCATTTTATATTATCCAAGCTACACAAGTGAAAAGGCAATAATGACGATCTACGACAATCTGATTGTGGTGAGAGGCTGGTATGAACTCTATTTGCTTTCATTTTTGTACATATACTCATCCATATGAGCATGCTTAGTTGGTTCATGTGAGGTATATGTTATTTGAGAAAGTCTAGTAGCTCATGATCTCTCATGTTTAGTTCCAATTTATTAATATGAGTAGCATGTCATGGATGTTTGCTTGCATTGTTTTATTCATAAGTAAGTATGGCATTGTGGTATCCTCCTCTGAATAACTCATTTATATCGACTTGGCACATGCTCACGCATGCATATGACTGAACAAAAAGTCAATTAAGCCTCGATGATTTATATTGCTTCAGAGTTATTGTATCACTTTTATGCCTCCGTTAATTTATTTTGCCGCAAGCATAATTATGACAGTTACTGCTCTCTTGATTTGTCGCTCCCTAGTCTTTTGCTAGCCTTCACTTGTACTGAGCGGTGACGCCGCTCGTGCTTCCAAAC
Organism: Lolium multiflorum; assembly: GCA_030979885.1. Lineage (NCBI taxonomy): Eukaryota > Viridiplantae > Streptophyta > Magnoliopsida > Poales > Poaceae > Lolium > Lolium multiflorum. The sequence goes on along the minus strand of JAUUTY010000579.1, from coordinate 161,586 downwards.
ACCTGAAAACCAAGTTGTTCCAAAAGTGTCCACCATAAATACCTATGCATGGCATTTCAAACCATTCCAAGTAAATTCTCATGCGCTACCTTTAAAACCTTCAAAATGCTTCTTAATTTGTGTTAATGTTTCATAGCTCATGAGGAAGTATGTGGTGTTTAGCTTTCAACCTTGTCATTTACTTTTGACGGACTCTCATATGGACTAGTGGCACATCCGCTTATCCAATAATATTGCAAAAAGAGCTGGCAATGGGATTCCCAGTCCCGAATTAATTAACTTAAATAGACACTCCTCCATGGTTTGTGATTGTTGGACGGCACCCGAGGATTCGGTTAGCCATGGCTTGTGTAAGCAAAGGTTGGGGGAGTGTCATCATCATAATAAAACTTAAATAAAAAGGCACTCCTTCATGGTATGTGATTGTTGGCAGGCACCCGAGGATTCGGTTAGCCATGGTTTGTGAAAGAAAGGTTGGAAGGAGTGCCAACCAAAAATAAATAAATGGGAGCCGCTCTTGTGAGTCCGGTTGATGAGGTAGTTAGTGTACCCATTACCATTCGTTGACAACAACAAACACCTCTCAAAATAATTTTACTCCTGCTTTACAAATGAAAAGCTCTAGCGCATGTTAATCCCTGCTTCCCTCTGCGAAGGGTCAATCTTTTACTTTTATGTTGTGTCTCCATTCTTTCTTTGAGCACTATCTTGAGAGCACGACTGTCATTCTTAGTATAATATGCTTGTCTCAAAATATGATTGATTGTGGTATAACTTTGATGCTTTTATCTTTGACAATCACTAATTCTAGTCTTTCTATGAACTCAAGAGGTGCCTCGGCATTTATGTTTTGCCGATCAAATACAGGCAAGCGAGATACCACTTTATCATATTCTCTTATGAACATTGCAATCCTGCTTATATACATGATTCATGGTGCTTATTATTAATTGTTGGTACTTCTCCATGATTGACATAGCTGTTGGATGATCTTATTTGCATGTATATCATTATGAACTGCTTAAGTATTAGCCATAGCATGAGAATATATACATCATATGAGCAAATGTGTTCGTGAAAGTTCTTTTATCGCTCAGTTGTTAACTGAATTGCTTGAGGACAAGCAATAAGCTAAGCTTGGGGGAGTTGATACGTCCAAAACGTATCTACTTTCCCGAACACTTTTGCTATTGTTTTGCCTCTAATTTGTGTATTTTGGATACAACTAACACGGACTAACGCTGTTTTCAGAATTGCTCTGGTGTCTCGTTTTTGTGCAGAAATCCAACTTTCGGGAAAATCCTCGGAATTTCTTCAGATGGCCCTATTTTACCAAAATATTGACGGAGCCAGAAGGGCGAAGGAGGTGGAGGCCCGAGGGCCCCACACCATAAGGCGGCGCGGCCCAGGGGGGCCCGCGCGGCCCTATGGTGTGGCCCCCTCGGCCGGCCTCCGACGCCCCCCTTTGGACTACTTATCGGGTTCGACCTAAAAACGCACGGAGAGAAGTCGACATCGCCAGAAACCCTCCAGAGAGCCGCCACATCGCGAAACTCCGTCGCGGGAGCCAGAAGTCTCCGTTCTGGCACTCCGCCGGGACGGGGAATTGGAGGAGATCTTCACCGCCATCACCGCCAACGCCTCTCCATCAACCAGCAATGTTTCCCCCATCCATGTGTGAGTAATTCCCCCGCTGTAGGCTGAAGGGGATGGTAGGGATTGGATGAGATTGGTCATGTAATAGTCATAAGATTGTTAGGGCATAGTGCCTAGTATCCGTAGATGTCACTTTTATGATATTGTTGCAACTTGTTATGCTTAATGCTTGTCACTAGGGCCCGAGTGCCATGATCTCAGATCTGAACATGTTATTGATTCATGAAGATATTCGTTGTTTATGATCTTACCTATAAGTTGTATACACATGTCGCTGTCCGGAACCAATGGCCCCGAAGTGACAAGAATCGGGACAACCGGAGGGGATGGTAGTGATGTGAGGATCACATGTGTTCACGGAGTGTTAATGCTTTGCTCCGGTACTCTATTAAAAGGAGTACCTTAATATCCAGTAGTTTCCCTAGAGGCCCGGCTGCCACCGGCTGGTAGGACAAAAGATGTTGTGCAAGTTTCTCATTGCGAGCACGTACGACTAAATATGGAACACATGCCTATTGATTGATTAGTACTTGGATACCGTTTTATTATTATCTGCAAATGCCCCTGCTTTGATTGTTACATGAGTTTCTCTCATCCATGCAACGCCCGTTAAATCCGTCCCTGTGCCTACAGTATTTTAATCCTGCTGTTTACTATAATCACTACTGCTGTCTTTATTTCACCGCTGCTATTATTTCACTATTTCCACTGCCATAAAACTGTTACTACTGATAAACTCTTGCGAGCAAGTGTTTCCAGGTGCAGCTGAATTGACAACTCCGCTGTTAAGGCTTTCAAGTATTCTTTGTCTCCCCTTGTGTCGAATCAATAAATTGGGTAATACTTCCCTCGAAGACTGTTGCGATCCCCTATACTTGTGGGTCATCAACGAGCAGAACTAAGCTTGGGGATGCTGATACGTCTCCAACGTATCGATAATTTCTTATGTTCCATGCCACTTTATTGATGATACCTACATGTTTTATGCACATTTTATGTCGTATTTACGCATTTTATGGAACTAACCTATTAACAAGATGCCGAAGTGCCAGTTCCTGTTTTCTGCTGTTTTTGGTTTCAGAAATCCTAGTAACGAAATATTCCCGGAATTGGACGAAATCAACGCCCAGGTTCCTATTTTGCCCGGAAGCATCCAACACCCAAGAGCCGCGGGGGGCCCTGGTGGGCCCAGATGACATGGTGGCGCGGCCTGGCCCCGGCCGCGCCACCCTATGGTCTCGTCGCCTCGTTGACCCTCCTGCGCCGCCTCTTCGCCTATATAAAGCCCCTGCAGAAAACCCTTACGGAGAAAGCCACGATACGAGAAAAGTTCCGAGCCGCCGCCGTCGCGAAGCCAAGATCTGGGGGACAGGAGTCTCTGTTCCCACCCGGAGCGGGGAAGTGCCCCGGAAGGCTTCTCCATCGACACCGCTGCCATCTCCACCGCCATCTTCATCACCGCTGCTGCTCCCATGAGGAGGGAGTAGTTCTCCATCGAGGCTCGGGGCTGTACCGGTAGCTATGTGGTTAATCTCTCTCCTATGTGCTTCAATACAATAATCTCATGAGCTGCCTTACATGATTGAGATTCATATGATGATGCTTGTAATCTAGATGTCATTATGCTAGTCAAGTGGGTTTTACTTATGTGATCTCCGGAGACTCCTTGTCCCACGTGTGTAAAGGTGACAGTGTGTGCACCGTGTGGGTCTCTTAGGCTATATTTCACGAAGTACTTATTCACTGTTGAAGAGCGTAGTGAAGTGCTTATTTATATCTCTTTATGATTGCAATGTGCATCGTATCACAATTTATCTATGTGCTACTCTAGTGATGTGTTATTAAAGTAGTTTTATTCCTCCTGCATGTGTGCAAAGGTGACAGTGCGTGCACCGTGTTAGTACTTGGTTTATGCTATGATCATGATCTCTTGTAGATTGCGAAGTTAACTATTGCTATGATAATATGATGTGATCTATTCCTCCTACATATGCATGAAGGTGACAGTGTGCATGCTATGCTAGTACTTGGTTTAGTCTTTTGATCTATCTTACACTAAAGGTTACTAAAATATGAGCATTATTGTGGAGCTTGTTAACTCCGGCATTGAGGGTTCGTGTAATCCTACGCAATGTGTTCATCATCCAACAAAAGTGTAGAGTATGCATTTATCTATTCTGTTATGTGATCAATGTTGAGAGTGTCCACTAGTGAAAGTGTAATCCCTAGGCCTTGTCCCTAAATACTGCTGAGTTACTACTGCTTGTTTACTGTTTTACTGCGTTACTACTGCTGCAATACTACCACCATCAACTACACGCCAGCAAGCTATTTTCTGGCACCGTTGCTACTGCTCATATATATTCATACCACCTGTATTTCACTATCTCTTCGCCGAACTAGTGCACCTATTTGGTGTGTTGGGGACACAAGAGACTTCTTGCTTTGTGGTTGCAGGGTTGCATGAGAGGGATATCTTTGACCTCTTCCTCCCTGAGTTCGATAAACCTTGGGTGATCCACCTAAGGGAAAACTTGCTGCTGTTCTACAAACCTCTGCACTTGGAGGCCCAACACTGTCTACAGGAAAAGGAGGGGGAAGTAGACATCAGTGGCCCACAGACGGTGATGGTGGCATGGGGCCCATCGGGCGGCCCAGTTGCTGTTGATCAAGAAGGATGAAGTCCAGCCCAGGAACCTGGAGCCGGATCCTAACCGACCTACGAAGGAGGCCGGATCCGTGGAGGCCCATAAAGTATCCGGATCCAGCACGACCATGAGGAAGGCGGATCCTTGACGTACACGGCAAGATATTGTACCGTAGTTAGGCAACTTGTATTCCGGCTAGGACTCTCCATGTAAACCCTAGATCCATGCGCCTTTATAAGCCGGATCCTGGGAGCCCTAGAGGCACAACCACAACCATTGTAACAACGCGCAAGCGCCCAGATAATTCCAGACAAGCAGCAGTAGGCCCTGTCATCGTGCAGGTGTTCCGAAGCTGGGTAACTCGCGTACCACCGTCCCGTGTGCACTCCGCCCTATGGCCCCTACTTCTTCTCCCCCTCGTGAGGATCCCTCCTCCGAGGTATCGTCGATTAGGCAACGACAGTTGGCGCCCACCGTGGGGCCTGAGGCGTCTGGAGGCCGGAACCGGGAGGGCTCCGCCATGGGAAGCTACGACGACTCGATCGCTGTGGGGCGCGTACTTTACGCCGGGAATTTTCCGATCGTCCCTCCGGACGAATTCTGGATTCCGGCTAGGTCAAACCCCGTCAAGCTCTCCATCGTCCCAATCGGCGGCATCCACATCTTCATCGGCGAGACCGTCGATTCCGACGGAAACGCACTGGTAAGTAACGCTGACGCGTCCGCCGCTGAGCTGGACGCCGTCGCGAAGATCCGATCTGAGTCGCAGGAGCTTCTTAAGGAAGGTTCCGCCTTAGATCAGGAAAAATCAAAACCCACCCAATCCGCCCCTGAGCAGGAGAAAACGGTGGAAGACCAATGCAGATCCGCCTGGGTCTCCCAGGTGTTAGAGAAGCAAAGGTGTCACTTCGTGCACTTCTTGGCCCATACCGCAGGAGACGCCCTCCACCAGGACGAGGCCGATCCTTTGCAGGTTGGGGCACCCGGAAACAACGTCGCTCCGGATCTGCCAGAAGCAGTCGGAGACAGCGACGCTCCGGGGCAAGAGGAAGCCGGAAACCCTGAGGAATCAATCCTCGGTAACTTGAGCCCAAATTCCGATGATGCCTCCTCAATAGGCACAGAAGAATACAATCGCTTGACGAAGGAGCTCGCGATCGGGGAAGAAGATGACGGCGCTTCATCCATGAATACAGAGGAATTCAACCGCAAGCTCGAGGAACTCGGAGGCGGTGAGCAAGCTGAAGTGGAATCCGCCCAGCCGATGCAGGTTCTAGCAACCGTGGCACCGCTGGATCAGCCGGAAACGGAAGACGAAGCCTCCAACTCCAGCCCAGGACCATCCAACGTGAGGCCTCCCTTAGGACCACAACCACGAAAGGATGTCCTGTCACCAGAAGAGATGGTCGAGCAAGCACGCATGGATTTAGTCGCGCAGTCTGATATTCTCAACAAACCAATAACTCCCGAGGAGGCTGCAGACCCGGAGGCCTTAGAAGCCAAACGGCAGGAGATGCTGGCAACAGCTCAGAAGTTCGCCAGGACTGCAGCCGCAATGATGGAAGAAAGAACCTTGGCTGCAAATTTTGTGGACTACTCCCTAAAAAAGGATCGCGAAGTCGACGAAATGATGGCAACAGCCAAGGGACTCCGAAAGGAGTGGGAGAAAAGGTTAGCCTCTCTGCAGGCGGAGGCTGATAGAATCGCTCGAGAAGCCATCCCTCCCCGCAGGATTACCTTTGCAACACCCACAGAGCAGCAGCCGCTCACAACTCCAAAGGACAACATGAAGAAGGCTGCGGAGCTCCTGAAAAAGAAGGACGAGGAGATTGACATCAACTACGTCCGGAAGCTCGTTGCTTCAGCAATGCAGCAACAGAGCAAGGCAGACACTTCGCGCAGGCTGGAATCCAATCCGGAACATTGCATATCCACCGCGCAGAAGGACGCCATAGCAAGTCAACACCGTGATGGCGAGTCGCGCACCGGATCTACGGAGCGCAGGAGGAAAGTCAGAGATCATCCAAATCCAATCCCAATACCATCGGATTCAACTCCGAAAAATCCGGCAAAGGGAAAGGATGCGATGTATACTGGCAGAGATAAGTACCGTGTTCCATCACCACCACCCCGAGCTTCGCGTCCTCCGCTACCCCCTCGACGTCGCAGTCCTGCCGGAAACCCCAGGCCCCATGGGCCAGGTGGAATCAACATCCGCGACAATATGCCGCCTCCTAGAGACAGGAGCAGGGAGCGTACGCCGGAACCACGCCGAAGCCGGAACCAAGACCGCGAGCCTGAGACTCGCAGAAGCCAAGGACGCGAGCCGGAACCAAGGAGGAGCCGGAACGAAGAACGCGCGCCCGAGCCTCGCAGGAGCCGGAACGACGGAGGCGACCACCACCAAGAGGAAGGGAGCCACCGAAGCCGGAGCCAGCCGAGGGAGCCACGCCGCGAGTCCGAAGGCGGAAGATCATCTTACAGGCCCCCTCGCAGATCTCCCTCACCACCACCAAGTGGAGGCGGAGGTGGAGGCGGAGGCAGAGGCCGGAGATCCCGCTCCCGCTCGAAATCACCCGGCGGTGCCCCTCGCGATGCCCGGGATCGCCTCAACGAGTACAGATCCGACTACATTGGTCCAAGGTGCTTTGGCCAGATGATCCGAGAGGAACCAAAGCCAAGAAGCTTGAACCTTAAGCTACCAGGAAACCTGAAGCATTATGATGGCAGCGAGAGGCCGGATACCTGGATTGAGGATTACTACAATGCAGTAACCTTCGCCGGAGGAACCCCGAATATAGCCTGCCGCATGCTCCAGTTGTACCTTATTGGTCCAGCTCGTGTTTGGCTCAGTGACCTTGAGGAAAACACCATCTTTTGCTGGTTGGACCTGAAGAAGGCTTTCGAGAACCACTTCAGGGGTACCTACAAGAGACCGGCCACCACCAGCGATCTTCAAGCTTGCATCCAGAAGAAGGGTGAGACATCCAGAAGTTTCCTTACCCGATGGTTGGCAACCAGAAACGAGTGCGAGAACGTAGATAACCGCACAGCAATGCACACCTTCATTGGTGGTTTGCAGCGTGGGGGGCTGCTGCGCCACAAGCTTACCTGCCTGGTGAACGCGAACAAGCTCACTCTTGATGAGATGATAAACATCGCCAGCGATCATACTGCCGCCGATGACGACGCAGGCGGAGATCTCGCAGCTACAGCCATACCCCTGCACCAACAAAAGAAAAACCATGATAACGGCGTCAGCAACAGCAACAAGCGGAAGAACCCCCCTGAAGACCAGAAGGGCGGAGGATCCGACATGGTAGCCATGACGTTCCAACGCGGAGGTTCAGGAGGCGGAAGAGGCCGCGGACGTGGAGGCGGAGCAGGCAGGGGCCAGCAGCGCGCTGACGAGGTCACCGCAGCCGGATCCCGCGCCCCCAAACGTACGAAGAATACAGGGATATGCCGTGCCTGGCCCATCTGGATCCGGCTACGGGCAAATCCACCCATACCAATCGCAACTGCAAGTGGGTCAACGATCTGAAGAACGACCCGGAGGCAGGATACAAGCGAGCCCGGAAGCACCGCCCGCGCGGCAAAGGAGGCAAGGGCAAGAACAAGGACAAAGAGGAGGACAGTTCCGAGGCCATGGACGAGGATGACGCTTCGCCGGAACCCAAGGAGGGTACCGCAGCCAACAAGTCCAACCCCTTTGGCAAGAAGAGTGTCGGAACTTACCACACCTTCCTCGGAACCCCAACTGTCCGCGCGAAAAAATCGGCGCTCCGGATCTTGAACGCCACAGTTCCGGCTGTGCCGCAGTATGTCAAGTGGTCGGAGAAAGCCTGTACCTTTGACAGGTCGGATCACCCGGCCGTCATCCCCAAAGAGTGCTACGCTCTGGTTGTGAGTCCCCGCATCGACGGGTATGACTTCTCCAAGTGTCTTATGGACGGAGGAGCTAGCCTGAACATCATGTACCTGGAGACCCTGGAGAAGATGAACCTCACCAAGGAACAGCTCAAGCACAGCACCACTGAATTTCATGGTGTGGTTCCGGGTAAGAAGGCAAACTCTCTGGGCAGCATCAAACTTCCCGTGGCCTTCGGCAATGTGAACAACTACCGCGAAGAGATGATCACGTTTGAAGTGGTGCCCTTCAAAAGCTCCTACCACGTGATCTTCGGCAGGCCCACCTACCACAAGTTCCACGCCAGGGCATGCTACATCTACAACAAGCTCAAGATTCCGGGTCCTAACGGTTGGATCACCGTGTCCGGAGACTACAAGAAAGCTAGGGACTGCGAGGAAGGCGAGGCCGCCTTTGCAGAATCCGTCATATCTGGAGAGGAGCTGCAAGGCTACAGAGCCGCGGTGGATCCGACTGAGATGCAGACCACCAAGAAGCAGATCTCCGAACAGAAGACTTCGTTCAAGGCCGCGATAGAAACCAAGAAGCATGACCTCGTTGAAGGTGACAACTCCAAGCAGGTTTCAGTCGGAGCCAACATGGACCCCAAATAGGAAAGCGCGCTCGTCGAGTTCCTCCGAGCTAACATGGATATCTTCGCATGGCAACCTTCTGACATGTCCGGAGTACCAAGGGAACTCGCCGAGCACTACCTCAACATAAATCCGGGTGCAAAACCGGTGAAGCAAGCTATGCGACGCTTTGGAGATAAGAAGCGCCGCGCCATAGGAATGGAATTAGCAAAGTTACTAGAGGCAGGTTTTGTAGTAGAAGTTATCCATACTGATTGGGTCGCAAACCCCGTCCTTGTACCCAAAAAGAATTCTGAAATACTAAGAATGTGCATCGATTACTCCGGCGTGAATAAGCATTGTCCGAAAGATCCGTTCCCTTTGCCGCGCATTGACCAAGTCATTGATTCGACGGCAGGGGCGGAACTTCTGTGTTTTCTTGACGCATATTCCGGGTATCATCAGATCTTGATGAAGGAGTCTGACCAAAAGGCGACCTCTTTCATCACACCCTTTGGCACATACTGCTATGTTACCATGCCTTTTGGCTTGAAAAACGCAGGTGCCACATACCAACGTACGATGCAGCGGTGCCTGAAGGACCAAATTGGCCGGAACGTGCACGCCTACGTCGACGACATCGCGGTCATGACCCGAAAGGGATCCGACCTGCTGAGCGACCTTAAGGAAACCTTTGATAATCTCCGACGGTACAAGATGATGTTGAATCCGCTGAAGTGCGTCTTTGGCGTACCAGCAGGAAAACTCCTTGGCTTCATTGTTTCTCACAGGGGCATCGAAGTTAACCCGGAAAAAATCAAGGCTATCCTGAACATCAAAAGGCCAACTTGTCTCAAAGATGTGCAACGATTAACTGGTTGCGTTGCGGCAATCAGTAGATTTGTTAGCCGTCTTGGCGAGAAAGCCCTACCTCTATACAAGTTGCTGAAGAAAACAGACAAATTTGTCTGGGATGAGGCAGCCGACGAAGCACTTCAGGGGTTGAAGAACATACTCTCCTCCCCACCAATACTGGCAGCTCCAGCTGAGTCAGAGCCTATGCTCCTCTACATGGCGGCTACCAACAAAGTTATCAGCCTCGTAATTGTGGTGGTGCGAAAGGAAGAAGGATTTGAGCACGGAGTCCAAAGGCCTGTCTATTACATTAGCGAAGTCCTGACGGAATCCAAGCAGAGATACCCTCACTTTCAGAAGCTAGCATACGGAGTTTTCCTAGGCAGCCGGAAGCTGAGACACTACTTCCAGGAGCACCCAATGACAGTGGTGAGCAAAGCTCCCCTAGCAACAATCATCAACAACTCCGACGCAACAGGACGCGTAGCAAAATGGGGCATCGAATTATCTGCCTTTGACATCAACTACGAAGCCCGAACTGCAATCAAGTCTCAAGTTCTAGCGGATTTCATCGCGGATTGGACTGAAGCACCGGAGGGCACACCTGTGCCGGAACCTGAAGCTTGGGTCATGCACTTTGACGGATCCAAGCAGCATCAAGGCTCGGGGGCTGGAGTTACCCTGAAGTCACCTACCGGAGAAGAACTGCAGTACGTTCTGCAGATTCACTTCGAAGCTACCAACAATATGGCGGAATACGAGGCTCTACTACATGGTCTGCGTATCGCTAAGGAAATTGGGATCAAGCACATCATATGTTGCGGAGATTCCGACCTGGTGGCACAACAAGTAGCCGGAACCTGGAACGCCAGAAACTCCGTCATGGCGGCTTACAGAGACGAAGTTGACGAGATCGCCAAATGCTTCCTCGGATACGAAGTCAAGTACGTCAGGAGAGACGATAACACAGCAGCAGATATGCTGTCCAAGCTCGGATCCGGAAGAAAACCAATTCCGCCCGGAATTTTCCTTGAGCATCTACGAGTACCCTCAGTGAAGGGTGCAAACCCGGAAAATCCTGATCTGGCAGTTTCTCCGGCTAAGGAAGTGATGGCAGTCATTCCGGCCTGGACTCAGCCGTTTTTGGATTACCTCATTGATCAAAAGTTGCCGGAGGACGAGGTCCACGCGCGACAGATCATCAGACGAGCAAGATCCTACACAATTGTTGACGGACAGCTCTACAAACGAAGTGCAAACGGGGTATTTCTTAAATGCGTCTCAAGTCAAGATGGCATTGAAATCCTTCGAGAGATCCACGCAGGGGATTGCGGGCATCATGCCGCCCCCAGGTCCCTCGTTGCAAAAGCCGGCTAGGATTTTACTGGCGACAGCTAAAGAAGACGCTGACAAGCTAGTGAAACCTGCCGAGGTTGTCACTACGCTACTCAACCAAACGCTCCAGCCCAAGAGCTGAAGACCATACCTATCACCTGGCCATTTGCGGTCTGGGGGCTCGATATGGTTGGTAAGTTAAAGAAATCATCTCCTGGTGGTCATGAATACCTCCTGGTCGCTATTGATAAGTTCAGTAAGTGGATCGAGGCAAAGCCAGTGAGAAAAGCCGATGGTGCTACGACACTAAAATTTGTTTGCAGCCTCGTGACGAGATTCGGCATCCCGCATAGCATAATCACAGACAACGGCACAAACTTTGCGCAGGGAGAACTCAAGGATTACTGCAATGAAGTTGGGATCCGGCTTGACCTTGCATCTGTGGCTCATCCACAATCTAATGGTCAGGTCGAACGAGCCAATGGCCTTATACTAGCCGGAATCAAACCTCGCCTTGAAGAACCGCTGCGCCGCGCAGCCGGAGCTTGGGCTGATGAGCTGGACTCTGTTCTGTGGAGTTTACGAACTACCCCTAACAGGTCAACAGGATTTACTCCTTTCTTCCTGGTATACGGATCCGAAGCTGTGCTCCCCACTGACATCATCCATGATTCACCGCGAGTTTCCGCCTACAATGAAGAAACTGCTGACGAGGCTCGACAGCTATCTGTGGACCTGATCGAAGAAGCTCGGAATTTAGCTGACCAACGCTCCGCCATTTATCAGCAGAAACTCCGACGCTACCATAGCCTTCGAGTTCGGAACCGCTCGTTCATGGTCGGAGACTTAGTCCTCCGCCTTCGTCAGGTGAAAGATCACAAGTTGCAATCTCCATGGGAAGGACCTTTTGTCATCAGCAAAGTACTACACAATGGATCCTACTACCTCGTTGATTTCCGGGAACTAAAGGATAGACCTGCCAACTGGCATCGGAAACGAAAACGAGAAGATCCGGGTGACATATATGATGAAACAGATCGTCCCTGGAACATAGCACAGCTACGTCCTTTCCACACTTAGCGCTTTACGCATTACATACCTTGTAATATCTATGATACATGATCAATGAAATAAAGCTTTTGGTTCACTCTTAGAGTCTTTTACCTCCTTTAATTTTTCATTTCTGGATCGTGTACATTTTTTCCGACTAAAACCGCAGAGCTGGATCTTTCCGCCTAGGCGTGTATGAAAGTTGTGATTTTCAAAATCGTCCTTTAGGACGTAAGCTTAAGTTTTCTGGCGGAATTTTTTCTGTTGCAAACCCATTGATTCCTGGTAGCGACTTCCGGCACTTGGGGGGGCTTGTTTCCGCGGTTATTGACGGATTGCCATTGGGCTTCGTCGCCGCTGGCGAGCGTTTCCGGCACGGGTTTTCCGGCTCGTGGAAGGTCAAGTGGGCAAGCCGGAAATTATCAAACCAGCACTTGCTTTCAAGAAACAACACATGCAAATAATATTAAAACGGATAGCAGGATAAGTATTTTCCGCCCATGCATGCATGCTTGTTTCGTCCCTAACTACTTAAGAATTTAAGTTATATTACAAACCCTCGCTGGGGCCAAAATGATGCATTGTTTTATCCCGCAGGACATAAAAGTTTTCACTCCGCCTTGGACGGAGAAGCATTGCCCTCTGGATCTTTTCCTTTGGCACCTTCAGCCGGAGACGATACATCTTCGTCGCTCTCTTCTTCTTCTTCGGAGGTTGCAGCGCTGGACTTGGGTTCCTCTTGGGGATCATCCTTGGAGCTGGTCCAGGTAAACTGGGTTCCGGATTCCGCAGGTCGGGCTTCCGCGTCACGCTCTTTTTGAAGTTCAGCTTCAAGGGGCTCGTCCGCAGGGAGAACCACCTTGTCGTAGAATTCGTCGTGACGGATCCTCCGCGCGATGCGGGTGTCATAGCCACTTACTGCATCTAGCAGCGCTCCGACATCTGCTGTCGGAGGAACACCAGTTGTTACCCGGTCAAGATCCATCTCCGGGTTATGCGCCAAGCACATAGTCAAAGTCATGGCAGCCGCTCCTCGGGCTGATGAAGCTTGCAGATCCGTCACCAGCTCCGGAAGAATGTCCATCCTCTTGACCAGTTTGCGCAGACCGCAGGTGCGGCTCTTCTTCAATGACAAGTTGTGGCATATCTTCCGTGAGGCGGAGATAAGATCCTTGCAATCATCGCCAGCGAGAGAAAGAACATCGTCCCGGGGGAATTTATTCCGGCGCCGTTCAGAGTATCCAAGCGGCTCTGCACAAAAATACAAAGAATAAACATTCATGTTAACTATACATCAAGATAAGAAATTCCGAGTATAAGTACCCAGGATATTTTCGGCCAGCAAGTCCCAATGGTGCTCCGCGGTCTCCATGTATTTCCGGAGTCCATTGAGTTCTTTTTGCTGCCTCTTGATGGTCTCGCTATCAGCATTGCGCTTTAGCAAGAATTCGCCCTTCTCCCTGATGAGCTCGGAGTTTTTCTCCGCCAGTTGCTTCTCGGCCTGCTCCTTCCTTTGCTCCGCCTCCTTCAGCTTCGTCTCCAACTCTTGGTATGAGGAGCGCAGGTTCTCAAGTTCGGAGGAGGTCGTAGCCAGGGAAGAAGATGCGCCTATAAGGATTCAAGTTAAATACAGTTCAAAGTCGGAACGTGAATTAATAACAAGAAAGGCGGAAACCAACCTTGGGCGTCCGCCAGTTGTTTGTTCAGTTCTGCATTTTTATCTTTGAGGGTCCGGATATTTTCCGCTTGGCCCAAGGTAACGCGGCGCTGCAGGGCAATATTCTTGTGTAGCTCATAGTGCAGTGCCTGCTGTTCCTGTAAAAAACAATCAGAGCAGGAGTAAAAATTCCGCCTACAAAAAGTGGGGTCCTTTGAAGCATTATTGCCGGAATCTTTCCGACATCATGCTTGGGGGCTACTGCGACATTTTAAAAATCTTTCCAAAAGTGGCTGTACTCTAAAGCATCTAAGCGCTAACTAGTACCTAGTTTCCGCCTACATGCTTGGGGGCTACTGGGGAGTACCTTTTGTTTGCAGACAAGCTTGTCGAAGAATTCGCCGACACCCTTCTTAAACTCCTGGATTTCCGACGTCGCGGCATCCGGTTTCCCCCAGGCATTGTTCAGCATGGCGTTGAGCAGGTCTTGTTCAAGTTCCCACTTCTCCGCCTCAGTCAGCTTGTTGAAGAACTTTGTAGCATATGCCTTGGGGGTGGAAGTGAGGTCAGCCGGATCTCCGAAGTTTTTCGGAAAAACGACGACGTCGCCAGCACCGGCTCCGACCTTCTCGGAGGAAGTAACTTCAGCCTCTCCTTGGCCTTGAGTTTCTGTTTCTTCTTGGGCAGGGCCTTTGGCCTTAGGATCCTCTCCGCCCACCTTTTCGCTGCTGACCGGAATTATTTCCGGTGGAGTGTTTGCGGCAGGAGGGGGAGATTGTTCCGCCTGAGGAGGAGATGGCGGTGGAGCAGTGTGGGAAGCGCTTGGCGGAGCTGGAGTTGTAGGACCAACAGCCGGAGATTTCTTCATATATTTTGTGATGGGCTCTTGGCTGGTGGTCCGAGTGGCAGCGGTAGTCGGAGTTCTGCGAACAAATAAAAGAAGATTGCATAAGTAACAATTGCATCAAAGTAAATATGTGCCATACTCGGAAACTTACGGGGCGCCGGGGATGATGGGGCGTGAGCGTTTGCCTGCTGTGGAAAGCATTTTCAAACGTTCCCGCTCCGCTTTCCTTGAGTCTAGCGGAGGGGGCTTGATGGTCTTGGGCTTCTTGGCGGAGGCCTCGCCGCTGGCTCCGGCTTCAGAGCCGGAAGCTTTGGCGCGGGGACGCTTCGAAGGTCGGGGAGCTACCTTGCGGGGTGCTTGCTCCTCTTCCTCTTCCTCGTCATCCGGAACCTCCTCCGCCGTGTCGCCACTGACGGGGACGCGAAGTATGGCGCGCAGGTTTTCCTCCGCCAAAGTAGCGAGCTGGAGGGAAAGATATCATATGTTAGTCAATATCCAAAAACTTGTGAAGTTTGAAATAACGAAGGGATCAAAGCTTACCGGAGGACACTGGTTGTTCGTGTAAATATCCTTGATCAATTCCGGGATCGGTTGACCCCGGCCTATCTTCACCAACGTCTTGAATCTCCTTTTGAGAGAATCAGCCGGAAGGTCGTGGCGGGTAGCTCGGAGCTGGTCGTCCGCCCCGGTGTATGCGCAGATTAACCGCGCATTATACCGCAGCGGCTGGATCCGCCGAGTAAACCAGCTAAGTGTGAGCTGGGTTCCGGTTAGCCCGTCGTGGACTAGCCAGGAAATTCTCCGCGCTGCCTTCTCCAAGATGGGAGTTAGGGAAAGCGATGGGATGAAGCTCCAGCTTGCAAGTTCTTCCGGAGGCTCGTTGTTGAATTTGGGGAGACCGTCGTGGATCTCCGGAACTGAAACATTCTTCTCGTAAAACCATCCGGCGTTCCAGTACCGGACGGATTCGTGCGAGTCATGAGGAGGGTACATGCGGCCAGGTCGGAGCATGAATGTCATGCTCCCGCAGTTCAACATAGCTTTGTCTTTTGTTTCCTTCTTCACTCGGAAGAAAAACTGCCATAGCTTGACATCTGGTCGGATCCCAAGATGCCCTTCGCAAAGTGTCGCGAAGTTGGAGAGCAGAAGGTAGGAGTTGGGGCAGATGTTGTGGGGCTGAAGCCCGTACGTGTTGAGGACGGAGAGAAAGAATTCCGAGCAGGGGAGCGATAATCCGCGTTCCACCCAAGCTTTGGTCATGACCACTTCTCCGGCTCCTGGCTTGGGGACGACGGTGTCGCGTATGAAACTCCAGTGAGCGGAGATCATACCCTCGTTCTGAAGCTCTCTGAGCTCCGTATCAGTGGTTTCGCAGGGCCACCATTGACCCCGCTCTCCTTCGCGGATCCGAGCCTTGGAGGCTTTCTTGTTTTCCGTCTCCTGAACCTTGGCTGCCATTCTGGCCTGCCCTTGAAGTTCTTCTTCGAGCTCTTGAGCGGTTGGGAGCCGGCCTAACTTGGTGCTGGAAGATGCGGAAAAAGGTTGAGCTAGCCTGATGTCGGAAACATATGGTGGTAGATATGCAATGGGATCCGGACAGATTGGCTCTAATGAACTGGGATCCGGGCTATTCGGAGAACTACCAGTACAGTGTGAGTCGATCGGCATGCTTCCGGCTGCACCCATGCAAAGTGTTTGAGTAACCGGAAACTACTCTACTTCTTCTTCTACAAGTCCGGTGCACGTACCGTCAATGGCGCGGCGAACCGGCGAAGCTCCGGCGAGGATGAAGGTCGCCGAACTTGCTGTGAAACGACCCGCGTGACCACGAATCGGCGGCGGGGGAGATTTCCCGATCAACCGCGGCGATCTTGGAACGAGGGGAGGCTTGGAGCGACCTGGCGTGAAGTTCTTTGCGGCGGAGCTCGTCGGAGTTGAGATCTGACGGGCGGCGCGGCGGGAGGAGGAAGATGAAGTGGTGATGGGGTGAAACGAATGAGGAGTTACCGCGCGTGGGGGTATTTATAGACCTCGCGCGGAGATTCGCATTTCGGATCCTACGGCGGAAACTGAACAGTCTCACCGTTGGATGCATGACACGTGTCTTAGGTTAAAAGCGGTAAAATGACGTGGAGGTAATTTAACCGTGCGCTCCCGAAATTTCCGGCTAAAGATTCGCTTCTCCGAAAATTTAGCGCGGGAAAATAGGAAGTTGTGCGCGGGAAAGGTGCAAACTCCGTTACATTATCGTTACTGAAGGACATGTGGATTTCCGAGTAAATGATATCGGAAACAAGAAAGTTTGGAAGCTCTTCAAGATTCTCTTCGGTTCCGAGTTATATGAAGACGGAAGAATGATGAATCTCGGAGAACTTCGGGGGCTACTGTTGTGGGTATACTTTATGGGTATATCAACGACATGGCCTAGATCCGGCAAGCCCGGGTGGCCCACAGACGGTGATGGTGGCATGGGGCCCATCGGGCGGCCCAGTTGCTGTTGATCAAGAAGGATGAAGTCCAGCCCAGGAACCTGGAGCCGGATCCTAACCGACCTACGAAGGAGGCCGGATCCGTGGAGGCCCATAAAGTATCCGGATCCAGCACGACCATGAGGAAGGCGGATCCTTGACGTACACGGCAAGATATTGTACCGTAGTTAGGCAACTTGTATTCCGGCTAGGACTCTCCATGTAAACCCTAGATCCGTGCGCCTTTATAAGCCGGATCCCGGGAGCCCTAGAGGCACAACCACAACCATCGTAACAACGCGCAAGCGCCCAGATAATTCCAGACAAGCAGTAGGCCCTGTCATCGTGCGTGTTCCGAAGGGTAACTCGCGTACCACCGTCCCGTGTGCACTCCGCCCTATGGCCCCTATTTCTTCTCCCCCTCGTGAGGATCCCTCCTCCGAGGTATCGTCGATTAGGCAACGACAGGGTGCGATCCCCAAATCCAAGTAATGAAATACATGTACTACGACGGTACAGTATTAGCGAAGTGTAGGGTAGGACTAAGACTTCCAGAATCCCTAGGAATGAGTGTAGTGATGCCAGCAGGTGAGGCTAGAACTATCCAAACAGCCTACCACATAGCCATAATGAGAGCCATCACTGATATTCGGGAGCATAAGACGAAAGAGCTTATTGGTTCCGAATTCTCTCATATTCCTCATATGGAGGAGGAAGATGATCCTATGCTTAACCACTTCAAGTATGCTAAACGCAAACCAGCAGAAGCCGCTAAGTACATGGATAATAGTCGCAACCTACTGACATTGTTCTTTCAGTTGAACCGACATTTGTCGGGAGCAATTGACACAATGTTGGAAGAATTCACTGAGCCCAAGGAGGAGACAAAGGGAAAGGAACCCATGGAGGGAGTGGTTCACACACCAGTTTATTCAGCTGGTGACTTCATTAGTATTGACCATCCAGAACAACAAACCACACCTATTACACCTAGGTACTTTCCTAGTAATTCCTATGGAGGATATGAGGGTGGAGAGGAATCCGGAAACCATCAGCGTTCCGAGACTCCTATAGAGAACTCAACAGGTTGGCGTTGGGGGTCAGACACGGAAACCTATGGCGATCCAGTCAGAGGTAATTCTGAGATGGAGGAGGATGCCACAACCCAGTTCCAGAACAATCAGTATAATAGGGGAGACGATGAGGAGTATCCTATACTGATTGAGTCTGATACTGATGGTGGAAATACCTATGGCGGAGTCACAGGGGAGTACACCCGATGGGTGGATTATGATGCATTGAATAACCAGTTCATGAACACAGATTTCTCCCTGGGATCATCCTCCGATTCCGACTACAAGCCTACGGGAAGACCCTATGTTCCAGATTCTGTCAGGAGGACTACACGTTCGACCGGATGGAAGCCTGGGATGTACCGGGAGTGAAGCACGACTAGAGACCACCATGGGAGGCGAGACTACAATACAGTTGTACCACATGTATTGTAGTATGTAATATTTGTAGAAAATTGTACATATACTTTAATAAGTTAGTTTGCATACTCACATTGGTACTGAGTATTGTAATAAACCACTTAAGTATGTATATACCTGGTATATGTTTTGTATGATTTGCATTTGCTTCTTGATTTCCATTGCGTGACTAGTTCTGTGCACAAAGTTGAGCTCAGAAAACTTGCGCATGGAGTAATTATGAGTACCACTTTGTGTTGCAGAACTAGGGGGATATGTCGGGAGCGCCGGGTGAGGAGAGTGAAGCACAGCGCCTCGAACGCGAGGCCAAGCAGAAGGAAGAGGCCGATGAAGCAGCCAGAAACCAGTTACCACCACCACCACCACCGATGACACAGCAGAACTTCCTCCAGTACATGCAGATGATGGAGGAAAGACAAAGGATCACTATGGAGCAGCAGAATAAGTTCTTTCACGATCTGCTGCAACAGAACAAGGTGGATAGACCAGAGAACCAGGGAGTCACTCTGTCCGACTTCCAGAATAGTAAGCCAATCTCATTCGCATACACGCCCGAACCCATGGATGCGGAGGTTTGGTTGATGGATACTGAGCGTAAGCTCAACACCGTTGGATGCAATGACCTGGAGAAGGTCAGGTACGCAACACACTTGCTGTGTGGATCCGCCGCATCCTGGTGGGATAACATAGTAGCCGTTTATCCGGCTGAAAAGGTGTTTACGTGGGAAGAGTTCAAGCGGAAGTTCAGGGAATCCAATGTCCCTGAGAGTATTGTGGAACTGAAGCGTCGAGAATTTGAAAGTCTCGAGCAGAAAGATAAGGCTATCCTGACTTACGTCAGGGAGTTTTCTGGATTGTCCCGGTACGCCGTTGAGGAAGTCAACACCGAGGACAAGAAGAAGAAGAGGTTTATGCGAGGATTGAATCCTCAGTTCAAGGTACAGCTCAGGATATTGAGAGCTACCGAGTTCCAGGAGTTGGTGGATGCAGCCATCACTCTTGAAGATGACTTCAAACAGCTGCAAGAAGAAAAGAGGAAGAAGGCTAAATTTGAGCCTAAGAGATATGTCAGCAACAAGCCAAACACTGGCTTGAGTTTCAAGCCCAGGTACAACAACAACTAGGAACCAAGGAGGAACCTGGAAACCAGATTAATTGCCGAATCTGTGGAAAACCAGGACACCTTTCCAAGGACTGTAAGAGGCCAAGAATAATATGCTTTGGTTGTCGCGAGGAAGGACACATATGCTTAGGGATTGCCCTAAGAAGAAGAATGGTGGAGGCCAGTCAGGAGGAGGAGGAAACCGAAGCGGGAATACAGGAGGGAATTGGAAGAAACCCTTCGGCAAGCTGAACTGCACCAGCTTGGAGGAGGTGGTGAACTCCGATAAAGTAGTGATAGGTACGATTCAGATACTCACTCATCCTGGCAAAGTACTTTTTGATACTGGTGCAACTACTTCATTCATTTCTCAACAATTCATCATCAAACATGGGATTAACTGCACTAAATTAGAAACACCCATTACCATACTATCTGCGGGGGGGACGATTTTAGTTACCCACGTTAAGGAAGCACAGGTCATTATGATCCATAGATGTGCGTTCGATGCAAACCTGTTTGTCCTGCCCATGAAAGACATAGATGTCATTCTAGGTATGAACTGGTTAGAGGAGAATGGAGCATTGATAGACTGTGCCAATAAGACAGTGTCTCTGAAAAGCCCAGATGGAGGAAGAATCATATACCAAGGAGATAAGCACACTCAGATTGAAGTTGAGTTAAAGTTGAATAGTATGAAGGAGGTGAAACTCGAGGACATTCCAATTGTCAACGAATTCCAAGATGTGTTTCCTAAGGAATTACCTGGAATGCCACCAGATAGGGAGATAGAGTTTACTATCGACCTAATTCCAGGAACAGCTCCAATTGCTAAGGCACCATACAAGATGGGGCCTAAGGAGTTGAAAGAACTCAAGGAACAGTTGGATGACCTGGAACAGAAAGGATTCATTCAGGAGAGTATCTCACCATGGGGATCACCTGTGATCTTTGTGGATAAAAGAGATGGAGGTCGAAGGATGTGCGGAGACTACAGGAATCTGAATAATGTTACTATCAAGAACAAGTACCCACTTCCTAGAATACAAGATCTATTTGATCAAGTTAGAGGCGCGGGAGTCTTTTCCAAGATTGATCTAAGATTCGGTTATCATCAGATAAAGATCAAGAAGGAAGACGTTCCGAAAACCGCCTTTGTCTCAAGGTACGGACATCATGAATACCTTGTAGTACCTTTTGGATTAACCAATGCCCCAGCAATATTCATGAATCTTATGAATAAGATCTTCATGCCATGTCTAGACAAGTTTGTCATCGTATTCATCGATGATATCTTGATTTATTCCAAAGATAAAGTTGAACATGCTGAACACCTGAGGATAGTGTTGCAAACACTAAGAGAACATCAACTCTACGCCAAATTCAGCAAGTGTGAGTTTTGGCTAGATCAAGTAGAATTTCTTGGTCATGTCATTAGTAAGGATGGGATAGCAGTAAACCCAAGCAAAGTAGCATCAGTTTTAGATTGGGAAGCACCAAAGAATGTCAAGGAAATCCGAGGATTCTTAGGAATGGCAGGATACTATCGGAGATTCATTGAAGGATTCTCTAAGATAGCAGGACCAATGACCAAGCTGTTAAGGAAGAACACACCATTCGTGTGGTCTGATGAGTGTGAGAAGAGTTTTCAGACTCTGAAAGAGAAACTCACCACAGCACCGGTGTTAGCAGCCCGGAAGATGGCAAGGATTACACCGTGTACTGTGACGCATCCAAACATGGATTGGGTTGCGTGCTCATGCAAGATCGGAAAGTAATATCCTATGGATCGAGGCAACTCAGACCTCATGAAGTAAACTATCCAACACATGATTTAGAATTAGCAGCAGTAGTATTTGCACTTAAAACTTGGAGATATTTTCTCTATGGAGCCAAGTGTGAGCTCTATACTGATCATAAGAGTCTCAAGTACTTCTTCACTCAGAAGGAACTCAATATGAGACAGAAAAGATGGCTTGAGCTGATCAAGGATTATGATTTGACCATCAATTATACTACAGGAAAGGCTAATGTTGTAGCAGATGCCTTGAGTAGGAAGAGTACTGGAGGAGTGGAGCAAGAAATGTCACCGGAGTTGAAGAAAGAAATAAGCCAAGCCCAGATACAACTTTGGGAGAAAGAATCTCATGAAAGAATATCGGCTTTACAAGTAGCCGATGAACTAAGTGTTAACCTAAAGAATGAGATAATCATGGGTCAATTGGATGATCCATTCATCATGGAGGAGATGAGAAGGATTGATGAGGGGAGACCATCAGAATTCCACCGAGGAGAGTCGGATCATTATGGTTCCAGAAAAGGATTTGCATCCCGGATATTGATGTGATCAAGGAAGTTATACTCCGGGAAGCACATCAAACACCATACTCTATACATCCGGGAAGTACAAAGATGTACATGGACCTCAAGGAATTATTCTGGTGGAATAACATGAAGAGAGAGATAGCACAATACGTGGCGGAATGCCATACATGTCAAAGAGTGAAAGCCGAACATCAAAGTCCGGCAGGAAAGTTACAACCTTTACCAATCCCAGAATGGAAATGGGAAGAGATAGGAATGAATTTCATCACCGGACTACCCATGACTAATAAAAAGAAGGACATGATATGGGTAATCGTGGACCGGTTGACAAAGAGTGCACACTTCTCAGCAGTAAACCATCAAGATAAAGGGGCGAAACTCATCGATCTTTACATCAAGGAGATCGTGAGTAAACATGGAGTGCCCAAGAAGATCGTGTCAGATCGAGGATCCGTGTTCACATCAGCATTTTGGAAGCAACTACATGAAGCTTTAGGATCCAAGTTAGATTATAGCACCGCCTATCATCCTCAGACAGGTGGACAAACAGAGAGAACAAACCAGATATTGGAAGATATGCTTAGGGCATGTGCCCTAGACTTCGGAGGATCATGGGAGGAACATTTACCACTAGCAGAGTTTTCATACAATAACAGCTATCAAAGCAGCATCAAGATGGCACCATTTGAAGCTCTGTATGAAGGAAGTGTAGATCACCGATATGTTGGTATGAGGCAGGATCAAGCAAGGAATTCAATCCTGATTATGTCAAAGAAAAGCAGCAGATCATTGACATTATCATAGATAGGCTTAAAATAGCTCAAAGTAGACAGAAGAGTTATGCCGATCAAAAGAGAAGAACATGGGAGCCACAAGTTGGAGCCATCGTATACCTTAAGGTAAGTCCGATGAAAGGTCTTCAGAGATTTGGAGTAAATGGGAAGTTGAGCCCTAGATACATCGGACCTTTCAAGATACTGAGCCAGAACCGAGGGTTAGCCTTTGAATTGGATCTACCGGGAAGGTTAGCTCAAGTTCACAATGTATTCCATGTGTCTCAACTCAGGAAGTGCTTAAAGACCCCAGACGAGCCAGTATCACATGATGAGCTCGAGCTACAACCAGACTTGACTTACATCGAGAAGCCAGCTAAGATTCTCGAGGAGAACTGGAAACAACTCAGGAATAGAGCCATAAAGTACTGCAAGATTCAATGGAAGCATCACCCCGAGAGGGAAGCCACCTGGGAAAAGGAAGAAGACTGAGGAAAACATACCCCGAACTATTCAGGTATTACAACCACAACTTCGGGACGAAGTTTTCTTTAAGGGGGAAAGGCTGTAATATCCCAGGTTTAGAGACGATCGAGGGTAGATTTTAGAAAGGGATGTGCACTGCATCGTAAATTCTGGGAAATTTCGCGCTTTTAAAATAAAACTGCATCGAAGGGGGACAAGTTTCTCTCTCGACACCTTACAGGGTTAGGGTTTCGAGAGTGCGACAAACTTGCTTCTCACCTAACTAAATTAGGGTTTTGAGAAGAGAGGAGAGTATTGCATTACAACTTAAGTTGCATGATTGAATTCAAACACAAGAATATTTGAATTTCAAATTCAAACATCATATGAATATCTCATAATTCAAAATTGAGGCAATTCATTAAACAAATATGAATAATCAAGAATATAAACATTTCATTTATTAAGTAAAGCTCATTAGGGAAACTTTGAGCTTTATTGATAATCACACAAGATACATTGTCTTTACAATATTCAGAATTGAAATATAAAAGATTACAACACATTACATGAATTGAATAATGGAAAAAATAGAAAAATAAAGAAATATTACAACTTAATGATCTATCGTAAAATACATATTGATCTTCATGAAATCTTGGATCTAGATGATCTTGCACTTCATCTTGATCATCTTATAGTTCCCTGCACACAAACACAACAAAACACAAGTTATCCCAAGTGGCATTGCCACTTGGCAGGTTAGCAATAAAATGGCATTTTGGAGAGGATATGACCACAAGCTGTCGAGCTGATCCACTCACAACCCAAGTCCCAAGCATCTGGAACACACACACACACTAGCTGCTCACTGATACGTCTCAAACGTATCTATAATTTCTGATGTTCCATGCTTGTTTTATGACAATACCTACATGTTTTGTTCACACTTTATATCGTTTTGATGTGTTTTCCGGAACTAACCTATTGACGAGATGCCGAAGTGCCGTTCCTTTTTCGCTGTTTTTGGTTTCGAAATCCTAGTAAGGAAATATTCTCGGAATCGGACGAAATCAACGCCAAAGATCTTAGGATCACGCGAAGCTTCCAACACCCGAGAGGCCAGAGGGGGCCACAGGCCCACCGACACTACCCTGGCACGGCCAAGGGGGGGCCCGCGCCCCCCTGTTGTGTCGTCGCCTCGTTGACCTTCCGACTCCGCCTCTTCGCCTATATAAAGGTCCCTGACCTAAAACCTCGATACAAATAAACCACGGTACGAGAAAAGTTCCAGAGCCGCCGCCATCGCGAAGCCAAGATCTGGGGACAGGAGTCTCTGTTCCGCACGCCGGGACGGGGAAGTGCCCCGGAAGGCTCCTCCATCGACACCACCGCCATCTTCATCACCGCTGCTGTCTCCCATGAGGAGGGAGTAGTTCTCCATCGAGGCTCGGGGCTGTACCGGTAGCTATGTGGTTCATATCTCTCCTATGTACTTCAATACAATAATCTCATGAGCTGCCTTACATGATTGAGATTCATATGATGATGCTTGTAATCTAGATGTCATTATGCTAGTCAAGTGGGTTTTACTTATGTGATCTCCGGAGACTCCTTGTCCCACGTGTGTAAAGGTGACAGTGTGTGCACCGTGTGGGTCTCTTAGGCTATATTTCACAGAATACTTATTCACTGTTATGAATGGCATAGTGAAGTGCTTATTTATATCCCTTTATGATTGCAATGTGCTTTGTATCGCTACTAGTTATGTGCTACTCATGTGATGTTATTAAAGTAGTCTATTCCTCCCGCATGGTGTAATGGTGACAGTGTGTGCATCGTGTAGTTCTTGTCGTAGATTATGATCATAATATCTTGTAGGTTATGGAGTTGATTATCGCTATGATAGTATTGATGTGATCTATTCCCCCTTCATAGTGTAATGGTGACAGTGTGTATGCTATGTTAGTACTCGGTTTATTTTACAAAGATCTATTATGCTCTAAGGTTATTTAAATATCAATGCTGAATGTTGTGGCGCTTGTTAACTCCGACTTGAGGGAGCTCTTGTAGCCCTACACAATGAATGGTGTTTGTCATCCAACAAAAGAGTGTATGTAGCACAAATGAGAGAAGTTATTATTTATTATGCGATCAATGTTGAGAGTGTCCACTAGTGAAAGTATGATCCCTAGGCCTTGTTTCCAATACTGCAAACACCGTTTACTGTTCTGTTGCATGTTTACTCGCTGCCATATTTTATTCAGATTGCTATTACCACTCATATACATCCATACTACTTGTATTTCACTATCTCTTCGCCGAACTATTGCACCTATACATCTGAGAAGTGTATTAGGTGTGTTGGGGGCACAAGAGACTTCTTGTATCGTGATTGCAGGGTTGCTTGAGAGGGATATCTTTGACCTCTTCCTCCCTGAGTTCGATAAACCTTGGGTGATCCACTTAAGGGAAAACTTGCTGCTGTTCTACAAACCTCTGCTCTTGGAGGCCCAACACTGTCTACAAGAATAGAAGCACCCGTAGACATCAAGCTATTTTCTGGCGCCGTTGCGGGGAGGAAAGGTAAAAGGTACTCACACTCCGGATCTCGGCTACTAAGCTATTTTCCGGCACCGTTGTAAGTACTCAAAGCTATTTCCTTTAGATCCTGCAATTGCATCTTTTGATTTCTTGTTTACACTAGTTAGGCATAATGGAAAGTAACAATGAGCTTCTTATTTTATTTCCTGAGTTAAGACATGGATTGTTTGCTGCGAAAATTAAAAAACCTATGGAATCTTATTTGCATGCTAGTAGCAATGATAGTAGTATGAACGCTTTGAAAACCATTGTTGTTAATGATATGGAAAATTCTAAGCTTGGGGAAGCTGGTTTTGATGAGCATGATATTTTTAGTCCCCCAAGCATTGAGGAGAAAATTTTCTTTGATGATACTTTGCCTCCTATTTATGATGATTATAATGATAGTGGTCTTTTGGTGCCGCCTACTATGGAGAGTAAATTTTATTATGATTATACTATGCCTCCTACACTTGATGAGAATAATAATGATAGCTACTTTGTTGAATTTGCTCCCACTACAACTAATAAAATTGATTATGCTTATGTGGAGAGTAATAATTTTATGCATGTGGCTCATGACAAAAATGTTTTATGTGATAGTTATTGTTGAGTTTGTTCATGATGCTACTGAAAGTTATTATGAGAGAGGGAAACATGGTTATATGCATCTTAATAATATTAAGTTTCCCCTCTTTATGTTGAGAATCTTGAAATTGCGCTTGTGTTGCTTTTCTATGCTTACCACTTTGTTCTTCATGAATCTATTTGTATACAAGATTCCTTTTCATAGGAAGTGGGTTAGGCTTAAATGTGTTTTGAATTTGCTTCTTCATGCTCTCTTTTGCTTCAACTCTTCTTTCTTTCGGGAGTATCATTAAAATTACTGAGCCCATCTTAATGGCTATAAAGAAAGAACTTCTTGGGAGATAACCCATGTGTTTATTTTACTACAGCAATTTTTGTTTTGTTGAGTCTTGAAAGTTGTTTACTACGGTAGCAACCTCTCCTTATCATGTTTTTGTGCCAAGTAAAGTCTCTATGGTAAAGTTGATGCTAGATTTGGATTGCTGCGAAACAGATTTGCTGTCTGTCACGAATTTGAGCAGAAGTCTCTGTAAAAAAATCAAAAAAATCTGCAAATTTACGTGTGTGATCCTCAGATATGTACGCAACTTTCATTAGTTTTGAGTTTTTCCGTTTGAGCAAGTTAAGTGACCCTTCCAGGTTCGTCTTTACAGACTGTTCTGTTTTTGACAGATTCTGCCTTTTATTTCGCATTGCCGCTTTTGCTTTGTTGAATGGGTTTCTTTGTTCCATTAACTTTCAGAAGTTTTGTGCAATGTCCAGAAGTGTTAAGAATGATTGTGTCACCTCTGAACATGTGAATTTTTATTTGTGCACTAACCCTCTAATGAGTTTGCTTGAAGTTTGGTGTGGAGGAAGTTTTCAAGGGTCAATAGAAGAGGGTGATACAATGTGATCGAGAAGAGTGAAAGGTCTAAGCTTGGGGATGCCCCGGTGGTTCATCCCTGCATATTTTAAGAAGACTCAAGCATCTAAGCTTGGGGATGCCCAAGGCATCCCCTTCTTCATCGACAACTTATCAGGTCACTTCTAGTGAAACTATATTTTTATTCAATCACATCTTATGTACTTTACTTGGAGCGTCTGTGTGCTTTTATTTTCTTTTATGTTTGAATAAATTCATATCTTATCATGCTTGTGTGGGAGAGAGACACGCTCCGCTTTTTCATATGAACACTAGTGTTCTTCATTCATGCTTTTAATGTTCAAGGGCGAAAGTTGATCGCTTCACTTGTTGCTATTTGGTTGGAATCAGAAAATGCTTCATATGGTCTTGAATAATTTGATACTTGGCAATTGTTTTGAGCTCTCATAAATCATGTTTAAGCTCTTGCATCATGTAGTTTAATCTATTAATGAAGAACTACCGTAGAGCTTGTTGAAATTGGTTTGCATGATTGGTCTCTCTAAGGTCTAGATATTTTCTGGTAAAAGTGTTTGAGCAACAAGGAAGACAGTGTGTAGAGTCTTATAATGCTTGCAATATGTTCTTATGTAAGTTTTGCTGTACCGGTTTATATTTGTGTTTGCTTCAAACAACCTTGCTAGCCTAAGCCTTGTACTGAGAGGGAATACTTCTCGTGCATCCAAAACCTTGAGCCAAAACCTATGCCATTTGTGTCCACCATATCTACCTACTATGTGGTATTTTCTGCCATTCCAAGTAAGTACTTCATGTGCTACCTTTAAACAATTCAAAAGCTATTACCTCTTATTTGTGTCAATGTTTTATAGCTCATGAGGAAGTATGTGGTGTTTTATCTTTCGATCTTGTCATTACTTCTGACAGACTTTCACAATGGACTAGTGGTTCATCCGCTTATCCAATAATTTTGCAAAAAGAGTGGCAATGGGGTTCCCAGCCCCAATTAATTAACTTGCATTAATAATTCTCTTCACATGTTTTGCTCTGATCTAGCAAGCAACTTAAATTTGCAAATAGACACTCCTCCATGGTATGTGAATGTTGGAAGGCACCCGAGGATTCGGTTAGCCATGGCTTGTGTAAGCAAAAGGTTGGGGGGAGTGTCATCTAATAAATAAAACTAAAGTACATGTGTAAACAAAAGAGAAGAGGGATGATCTACCTTGTTGGTAGAGATAACGTCCTTCATGGGAGCCGCTCTTGAAAGTCTGGTTGATAAGGTAGTTAGAGTACCCATTACCATTCGTTGACAACAACAAACACCTCTCAAAAGTTTACTTTTATGCTCTCTATATGATTTCAAAACTTAAAAGCTCAAGCACATGATTTAATCCCTGCTTCCCTCTGCGAAGGGCCTATCTTTTACTTTAATGTTGAGTCAGTTTACCCATTTCCTTCCACCTTAGAAGCAAACACTTGTGTCAACTGTGCATTGATTCCTACATACTTGCTTATTTGCATTCATCATATTACTCTATGTTGACAATTATCCATGAGATATGTATGTTGAAAGTTGAAAGCAACTGCTGAAACTTATATCTTCCTTTGTGTTGCTTCGATGCCTTTACTTTGAATTTATTGCTTTATGAG
This sequence comes from Lolium multiflorum, assembly GCA_030979885.1. Classification (NCBI taxonomy): domain Eukaryota; kingdom Viridiplantae; phylum Streptophyta; class Magnoliopsida; order Poales; family Poaceae; genus Lolium; species Lolium multiflorum. The sequence continues at coordinate 132,744 of JAUUTY010000579.1, read as the reverse complement.
TTAACTCTTATGCAAGACTTTTTGATGCTTGTCTTGAAAGTACTATTCATGAAAAGTTTTGCTATATGTCATCTATTTGTCAAACTATAGATCATTGCTTTGAATCACTCCATTCATGTCATATGCTTTACAATAATGTTGATCAAGATTATGATGGTAGCATGTCACTTCAGAAATTATTTGTGTTATCGTTTACCTACTCGAGGGCGAGTAGGAACTAAGCTTGGGGGATGATACGTCTCAAACGTATCTATAATTTCTGATGTTCCATGCTTGTTTTATGACAATACCTACATGTTTTGTTCACACTTTATATCGTTTTGATGTGTTTTCCGAACTAACCTATTGACGAGATGCCAGTGCCAGTTCTGCTGTTTTTGGTTTCAGAAATCCTAGTAAGGAAATATTCTCGGAATCGGACGAAATCAACGCCCAACATCTTAGGATCACGCGAAGCTTCCAACACCCGAGAGGCGGAGGGGGGCCACAGCAGCCCACCGGACACTACCCTGGCGCTGCCAAGGGGGCCCGCGCCCTGTTGTGTCGTCGCCTCGTTGACCTTCCGACTCCCTCTTCGCCTATATAAAGGTCCCTGACCTAAAACCTCGATACGAATAAGCCACGGTACGAGAAAAGTTCCGAGCCGCCGCCATCGCGAAGCCAAGATCCGGGGACAGAGTCTCTTCCCAGACACCGTCGGGACGGGGAAGTGCCCCGGAAGGCTCCTCCATCGACACCACCGCCATCTTCATCACCGCTGCTGTCTCCCATGAGGAGGGAGTAGTTCTCCATCGAGGCTCGGGGCTGTACCGGTAGCTATGTGGTTCATATCTCTCCTATGTACTTCAATACAATAATCTCATGAGCTGCCTTACATGATTGAGATTCATATGATGATGCTTGTAATCTAGATGTCATTATGCTAGTCAAGTGGGTTTTACTTATGTAATCTCCGGAGACTCCTTGTCCCACGTGTGTAAAGGTGACAATGTGTGCACCGTGTGGGTCTCTTAGGCTATATTTCACAGAATACTTATTCACTGTTATGAATGGCATAGTGAAGTGCTTATTTATATCCCTTTATGATTGCAATGTGCTTTGTATCACTACTAGTTATGTGATACTCATGTGATGTTATTAAAGTAGTCTATTCCTCCTGCATGGTGTAATGGTGACAGTGTGTGCATCGTGTAGTTCTTGTCGTAGATTATGATCATAATCTCTTGTAGGTTATGGAGTTGATTATCGCTATGATAGTATTGATGTGATCTATTCCCCCTTCATAGTGTAATGGTGACAGTGTGTATGCTATGTTAGTACTCGGTTTATTTTATAAAGATCTATTATGCTCTAAGGTTATTTAAATATGAATGCTGAATGTTGTGGCGCTTGTTAACTCCGGCTTGAGGGAGCTCTTGTAGCCCTACACAACGAATGGTGTTTGTCATCCAACAAAAGAGTGTATGTAGCACAAATGAGAGAAGTTATTATTTATTGTGCGATCAATGTTGAGAGTGTCCACTAGTGAAAGTATGATCCCTAGGCCTTGTTTCCAATACTGCAAACACCGTTTATTTACTGTTCGTTGCATGTTTACTCGCTGCCATATTTTATTCAGATTGCTATTACCACTCATATACATCCATACTACTTGTATTTCACTATCTCTTCGCGAACTAGTGCACCTATACATCCGACAAGTGTATTAGGTGTGTTGGGGACACAAGAGACTTCTTGTATCGTGATTGCAGGGTTGCTTGAGAGGGATATCTTTGACCTCTTCCTCCCCGAGTTCGATAAACCTTGGGTGATCCACTTAAGGGAAAACTTGCTGCTGTTCTACAAACCTCTGCTCTTGGAGGCCCAACACTGTCTACAAGAATAGAAGCACCCGTAGACATCACTCACACAGCTAGTGTGCATGCACAACAGCAAGTCACTGTGTGTGCATGCATCACAACACACACACACAGCCTTTGAGTCACCAACAAGCTGCCAGACCTTGCTGTCGACCAGAGAAGCAAAGGGCAGGGCACATAAAAGTTTTCACAGCCAAAACCCGAATCACTCATCGACAGGAGCAGCTAGGTAAGTTCACCAAGAACACAAGAACAGGAAGAACAGCCACTGTTGTTCAACCTATCTTCACAGCCACAAAAAGTAACCAAGAAGTAACAGCTTGCAAGGAGGAGCAGGGCAAGCACAAGCATAACACAGAAGAAATCCTCTACACCAACACTTTAATCTAGGAGCTGGAGTGAGGTATACACATCATCATGAACAAACCAGATGGTTTTGTTCATAAATTGCACAGGCATGATCACAAGCACACAAAGGGTGGGGTAACCCTATTTTGATCATCATTTGGTCATAGACCAAGTGTAACCTGGTAAAAATGGCAAAGACCAGGGATCAATCAAGCCTATGTCCATGGTTATGCCAACCAGACCAGTGGTAGCATCTTCCAAATGGAAACAGGAAGGAAAACCATCCCAGAGACTTACCCAAATATAACCAGACTACACTAGCCCTTTTAAAACCATCAGAAATGCAGAGATATAGGTCTACTGCAAGTATTTGTCAACATCAAAAGCATCTGGCAACCAAATATGGTTAGGCCAGAAAGCAACTGTCCATACACATCAAGCCAACAAGTGTGGGAGCTTCCTGAACAGCCAAGAATGGCTGTTGAGGCCACCTCTACCACTGAAACAGCCCAAACAATTAAGCCTTGCACAGTTATCATCACCAGAAGGGTTCAAATGATGGACTAGGGTACACAACCAAGGGTTGGCATCCATCTAGCCTGTCACAATTAAAAGATGATCATAACTGCAAGCAGTTCACATCATTTATCCATTCAGCCAAGCAAGCCAACACAGATAAATGAAATACACAAGCAATGGATGCATCAAAACCTTGCAGATGATCCAATGGATCATTACAAGCATTAGCTGATGCTTAAGAAAGCACCAGCACACACCAGGCCAAGCCTGTGTGATGCACACACAACACAGAATGAGCAATAGTGAGGCACAGTTATGAAACAGCATCATTTGCAAGCAACTGATGATCATGTGATCATCAGAAGCTTGCTAGAGCATGCCAGTGCATGCTAGAGCATCACTGAGCAGCAGAGCAAGAACCAGAAAATTAAATAGCCACATATAGTCAATGATTGCTCCACAGATAATCAAATCAAGGAATTGCATCACAGATAAGTAAATAAATCATATATGATTGTATCCAGAAGCATTCCATCAAGAGATGGAGCTGTTCAGTCAACAGCTGTGCTCAATTGAGCATTTCCAAGATTCACAGCCCACACATAACTCACTAGGGCACTGGCTCTTGCAAATTTGCAAGAATCACACACAGTCATCAAGCCAGGGGCAAGGCATTGCACTCACAGGAGTGGTAGGCTACACATAGCAACAACAAGAGCCAACGAAATAAGCAAAGCATCATAGTATGCTCATGAGCAAGAGCTCATGAGTTGCACCATCAAGTTATAGGGAAGAACAGCACATCCCAGTAGCTAGGAACCATGACAGTAGCACAGCAGCAGCATATGCATAGCAATAGAGCAAGCACAACAGCTAGCAATCATGGCACAAGTAGGTAGCAGCAGCTAGCACAACACCAGTGTAAGCATAGCGCAAAGCACACACAGAAGCGTAGCAGCAGCATCATCACGGCATGGCCGCATCTCTACGAGGAGAAGCAGGCCAGTGGCCAAGCTAGACGAAGAGGAGGAGAAGCAGAAGAAACAGAACAGGTAGAAGAAGGAAAGGAGGCGCACATACCTAGAGTAGGAGCACCACGACGTGCCATGGCGGCACGGCGGCACGGGCCGACCACGGCAGCGCCAAGCCGCGGCCAAGCCTGGCGTCGCCGAGCACATGTGCTCCAGCACCACCACGGCGAGGCCCACGGCCGCGTCACCGCGTCTGGTTCGCCGGTGAGCGACGAATCGCCACGGAACCCGACGGCCGTGCGGGTGAACGCGTTGGGGGCGAGCCGAGGAGGCGACGAGGACCAGATCGACGCGGAGGATCTGGTGCGCCGTCGAGAGGCGGTCCAGATCCGCACCATCTCGTCGCCGGCGAGGGCCGGGGACGGCCGGAATAAAGCGGCGACGGCGGAGGCGATTTCGGCGTCGCAGGAGCTGAGAGGGGATTAGGTTTGGACGCCGCGCGGAGACGACGTGACTGGGTCGATTGGACCGAGCCCAGTGGGCTGGTCCAACCTAACCAGCTCGGTCACCTGAAGGGTGGGCCCGAGGGGTATTTTGGACATTTCCAAAATACCCATTTAAGTGAGTATTTCAAAGAATTTTATAAAATAGAATATAACTCTAAAAAATAATTAAAAATATGAAAAATGCTCAGCATAAAATCCTCTATCATAATAAAATATGAAATAGAAATTTTGAAGACAAACATGATTAAGCCAAATTTGATGATTAAAATAAATCATTTAAATCACACCTTATATTTTCATTAATGAAAATAAGTCCATAAATTCTTTTGGACTTTAAAAACACCTTGACAACATTTCAAGGTTGTATTTTACCCTAAACAGAGTATTCCTAAATTATTCTTAGTATTAACCTCTCACATGAAATAATAAGACATCGGAAGGGGGGAATAAACCCTAAAATTGGAATGCATGCATAATTGCTTCTTTAACCATTGCCCTTATCGGACAATGATGTTATTTTTCAGCAACAGAGGACAAGGGTCAGTCCACACCATCCAACTGCAACACTTTGCAGTGTTCAGGCAAGTTCATCGCTTGCTCATGTCATTTGAGTATTTTTACCAAATTACTTGCAAAGTACTATGTTTATCACTATTGCATAAAAAGCAAAACCACTATTTTCATAACTATGAATATGACTAAGTGGTGGACAATGGAAGGGTGCATTTGGTGGCTGGGGAAGCCTAAAGTCCCCACGGCATTGTCCGTAGACACTTGTAGCCCGAGGAGCATTTGGTGGTTGGGGAAGCCTAAAGTCCCCACGGTATTGCGGTCTATGATGGGTTGCAGCTACCGCGAAGGAGTTTATGGTAAGAGCCCAGAACTGTTGTCGTGGTCGGGGTCCACCCGAGTGGGAATAATGGGAACGACGAGGACCCAGGGTCGGGTATGCAACAAAGGGTGGGTGTGCGAGGTAGCGGAGGAATATGATTGGCTATGACCTTATACCGGGCCTCACACCGAAGGAAGTGTGGACGAGAAAGCTGCCCGGTTGGCACCAAGGTTAAGATCTCTTATGGGTAAAGTAACACACCTCTGCAGAGTGTAACGTGACAGTCACTCCCTGTTCCGGGATATGGAACTGCGAACACTGCCGGAAAGGAACTCCATGAAGTTCTAGTAAACCGGTGAAGGCTGACGGACATAGTTCTTATTAATAAAAGCAACCTTTTGAAGAAATGGTTATCAAAACCTGCATGGTATCAGACTTTCTGGTTTGGTACCGTAGATAGTGCATTACACACCTCTTTCCTAATATGAACTTGTTGAGTACGCTCGTACTCATACCACTCTTAAATCCCCTGCTTAGATTGGAATCGACGGAGGAGGACAACGACGACCGAAGGAGCCGAAGTCATCGGCTATGATGAACCAGACCTCTCTGGAGGTGTTGAAGGAGTAGACTATCTCATAGTCTATGGAACCGGGGAGGGTTCCGGAGAAGAGCAAGTTTAGACCTACCTAGTAGTAGTAGTAGTAGCACCGAGCAGTTCAAACTCATAGTACTTAACTGCTCGAGGAGAATAAATGTATAATCTTGTAAGACTCTTATATTGTAAGTTAAGTTGGGTTCGCCTCGAACCCAGGAGTATCCCTCTTAGGACCCAAGAGGAGCTCCGAGATGATATGTACATGTTGCTTGTAATAATAAATAAATGAGTTATGGACCAGCTATGTTCTGTTGTACTACTCTGAGGGATGTAATATTTGCGGATTGGTACTTCGTGAATGTTATATCAACGACTGACATACTACAACATCCAGTGGTATGCAGGGTCACCACAATTTGTCCCTATAGGATATGTTCCTATGAATGAAACAACTAGTGTAGGAAACAATCCCATAGGATCTAAATCCTAAACAATCCTATACAAATCCTATGAATCAAACAAGCCCTAAATGGTGTGACCTAGTTGTTTTTGGGGAAAAAATAGCTAAATTATTTCAGTTTAGCCAACACAAGTGGCATGTCATATGCTTCAGACTAAAAAGCACTGTAGAAGTTTAAAAGTTTTGAATGGGACCAAAAATGATCTAGAGTTTTGAAAAAGGGCCAATTAGAGCAAAGAACTCGGCAAGACGACTGAGCAGGGGGCCGCAGCAGAGCACGTAGACGCCCTAGAACGAGAGGAGCATCGCCGCTTCGGACGATCGATCAATCTCACACCCCGGATCGAGCGCGTGCAGTGCAGGCATTCCCTCCGTGGACGGGGAGGCAGTGACATTCCGCCTGACGGCACGGCAGGCGCGCAGAGCTGTACAGTGCCACTCCTTAGCTGGTGATTAACCACACGGTAATAATTGCAACTGGAGTTGGTGGGGTTTACCTTTGCCGTCTGCCGTGGCCCTAGACGCAAACTCGACGCATGTTTGGGCTAGGTTTATGTCTCCACAGACAGTCTGGATACTACACGTTGGGCCGGTGGGCCTGTTCTCACATGCATTTTTCGACCGTGCGGACGGAAACAGTTGCTCAACATCCGTTTTCGTCGCCCTGTTGGAGATGCCCTAACAAGGCACCTCCCTCCCCGCAGGATCTCAACGCCGAGCCCAAGCGGGAGCGACCTTCGTCGGACCCGAGCAAGATCAGCACAGCACGCCCGCTCCGCCCGCTACAGTGTCCAAACTCAACTTCTCATGACGTTAACCCGGGACTCTACTACGCCATCATGGATGCCATTAGGCTCAGCGTAGAGGCGACGACGGTGGCTCTGAGCCATCCTGTCGTTGCCTATTTGACGGCGCCTCGGAGGAGGGATCCTCACGAGGGGGAGAAGAAGTAGGGGCCATAGGGCGGAGAGTTCTCGGGACGGTGGTACGCGCCCAGCTTCGGAACACCTGCTCGAAGACAGGGCCTACTGCTGCTTATCTGGTATTATTTGGGCACTTTCGCGTTGTTACAATGAGTTGTGGTTGTGCCTCTAGGGCTCCCAGGATCTGGCTTATAAAGACGCACGGATCTAGGGTTTACACGGAGGGTCCTAGCCGGAATACAAGTCACCTAACTACGATACAATATCTTGCCCTGCAAGTCAAGGATCCGCCTTCCCTTGTATGTCATACTGGATCCGGCTACCCCTGATGGGCCAGGCCGGATCCGACTTCCAACGCCGGTCTGGTGGATCCGGCTCGTTGTTCTTGGGCTGAACTTCATCCATCTTCATCTACAGCAACTGGGCCGCCCGATGGGCCTCATGCCATCATCACCGTCTATGGGCCACCCGGGCTTGCCGGATCTAGGAACTATCGATGGTACACCCATGAAGTATACCCACAACACATCCCTTTGACAACGGGGCTCAGGGGAACGACTTTGTTCAGATGTTTGAGGACCATAGACAGCTCTGGCTGAGGACCTTCCTCACCAAACACTACTACATGTAGTGCTGCCTTCCGATTTTCGTTGTATATTTTGAAGTGGCTAGGACTTGAAGAACATTGATGCCAAGGCATGTATATTGTGTGAGGTGGTATGTTCTAACCCCTCAGACGATTCTAAACTTGCAGTACTGCGTGTGGTAGTATTACTTGCTTCATGTTTTGAACTTTATTTGACGTTGTCTCTTGCTTATATGATCATGCATGCTTGAATTAGTTTCTTTGTTCTATCTAGGTAGAAACACAACTGGTATTTGGTGTTCTACGGGAAACTGCCAGGAATCCACACAAATCGGGATGATGTTAGCCCACAAGTGAGAGGTTACGCGGAGAACCACCGCAAAGGGTACACGGCGAGAGATGAGGCAGGAGAAGCTTACACCCCATTCTTAGCAGCAGTCAGACTATTTTCCACATCCCACGATCGTAGGACATGCTTTTCCCACGACCGAAGAACATGGAGTGGCAAAGATCGCAGTTCAGGGCGAACAAGTAGGGTGAAGGACTATAGCATTGTCGGACGAGTGATCTAGATCATCGAGAATAGATATTTCGTGCACATGGACACCAGTGATCTTGTCCTTTAAAAAATATCAGAAATCATATTTATAAGTTTCAATAAATTCTGAAAACAATTCCACATAGAGTCAATGATGCATCCCACAAACATGCAAAATATGGTGCCAAAAGAAGGCACATACCAACACATGGCTTTGGTCGTACATGTGCGGTTCGCACAACATAGCAACTCCGTTGAAATCGTCAAAAAAAATGCAAAATATGAATTTTAAATACTTTATACTCTGACATACACAAAATTTTTTAAAAAAACGTGGATCTGAGTAGTACGTTTTCAAATCACCAAAACATATCATATTTTGTCATTCTTATCTAGCACAAAATAAAACGATTTTCGGGTTACGATTTTGCATGATCGCGAGATGTATTAGTGGCAATCTCCAGAATTTTTTTCAGTTTTTTTAACAGCTTATAAAAATATCTTTTATTTTTTAAAAAGTACTGAGAGCACTAGAGCTCGGGAGCCAAAATCACTTTCCACGTCATCGATTTTTACTTACTTATATATCAGTTGGTGGGGCAAAAGGAAGAAATGAAAAAGAGGCATACAAGCAACAAAACAGAGCCTTGGTGACTTGGTGAGGCCACGGGCAGCATAGCACGTACACGTCCTCCATTCCCTCCGCGCGCGGAGTAAACATTCGGCCTGGCAAGGCAGGGAATGCGTGCAGTGCAGGATGTGCAGCTGTACAGTACAGTGCCGCCTGCCACTCCTTAGCTGGTCATTAACCACACGGTAATTATTGCAACTGGAGTTGGTGTGCGTTAACCGCGTGTCGTGGCCGAAATTCCTTTTCGCGCGCGGCCTACGCATGCTCGCCGACAGGGATGGCCCACCGAGGATCTCAACGCCGGGCCCACGCGGCAGTGACCTTGGCGACGTCAGCGCCAGTGCGCGACGGCATGCACCCGCTCCGGCCGCTACAGTGTCCGGGCGAACGCCGTAACCAACTGATTTCTCTCTCCGAATCTCTCTGCACAGCGCCATCGATCTTCCTTCTTCCCCTGTCACAAGTCACACGCACAATCTACTTTCTCTCTCCACGTAGCGTAGCGAGCAGCAAGGTCTCGCACGCACTCTCGCCGTGCTATTTAATCTCACCCACCCAGTCACCCACGCCCACGGGAGATCGACGGGGAGAGAAACCCAGAACCCCCGCGATGATGAACTCAGCCCCAAAATCTCCCACCTTTTGGATCCGCCCCAGCAAACCCAGTCCCTAATTATTCCACCACAAGACCTCGCCCCCCGTTCCACCCCTATCTATTCACTCCCCCGTCGATCCGACGCCGCGCCGCCTCTCCTCCTCCGAAGCAGCAGCGGCGGCAGCACCGGTGAGTCGGTGAGTACGTGCTCCGTGCCTTTTCGAAATCCCCACCTCCTTCTGCTACTGCTGTTTTGTGCGGTTTTCTGCGGCAGATCCGTGCTCCGATCCTTGTGCGGTTGCTGATTTCGAACGCGCCGTGATTCTCCTCCTCCTTTTTGGTGTGCTTTTTCGGGACCTCGGAGGCGCATGCAGCTCGGATGGGTTCGTGACGCGCTGCGCGAATCCATGGCACGCGCAAAGCTGCTTTGATCTGGTTGCGAAAGCGTCGAGTTCCCTCTCCCCCATCCCCTTCCATTTCCGCTGGTTTTTCCGCTGCCTTTCGATTTCCTTCCCCTTCTTTTTCCATTCGTTCGCGCGGCGAGCGCGTCGCCGCCGCTGCAGCAGCAGCAGCGGGTACACGCCTAACGGGACGAACGGCCACATGCACCGCTGCTGCTCGACGCAATGCCTAGCTCGCTCACGCGCCCAGCTCGCCGATCATCTGGTCCCCTACGTGTTACCACGACCCCGTCGTGCTTGTTCCGGGGCATCTCCCCGTCTTCCCCGTACGCTTTTTTGCAGGAACGAATCGGCCAGTGCTTTTTTACTTTTTGCGCAAATCCGCTGCGGTTTCACTCGCGTGTCCCCCCGAATCTGTTCGTCCTACTAGTTCGTTAATCTCGCCATGGATCGACTGCGTGATTGGTTAATCCTGCTGCTTTTGCTGTGGCGGCAGGCAAGGGAGGCTCTGATCGACGCGCTAGTGAGGAGGAAGACGCAGATGGACGCGGAGATAACGGCGGCTCCTCCATCCGCGGCTCCGCACCTGCAGCAGCTCGACTCGCCCATGGTACGTGCGCACGACAAGGAGCATGGCCCTTTTTTCCTGCCGGTTCATTTCGCTGTTCTGCATTTTTGTTCATCCGATCCGAGGCGACCGATCTACTTTTTCATCTGTCTGTTCTCTGTTGACGTTACGGTAGATATGATGGGATGTTTTATGCTGCGGTGTCAGTCTGTTGCATCACTCAAGTAGGTGGATTGATGGCTAAGTTTCGTGGTGGTAATATGATCCTCCTAATTAACTTGTTACTACATCTGCACGCAGTTCCCGCGATTTAACTAGTTTATGTGTTGCCAAATGTTAAATTGGACATCCCTGCCCGGCCCCCATGCTAAATTGGGATGTGATATGCCAATTAAATGAGCACAATGCTGTTTGCAATCAATAATGTCGAGAGTAGGAGTAATTAAAGATGCTCCCTACTGTTTGGTGTTAATGTGAAATTGATCTCAAATGTGATGAAGCATGCACATGTTCATTTGGGTCTTTTGTGCAATTCATCCTTGAGCATTTTACAGATGTGAGTTAACTTGTCATACTGTAGAGGATTTCAAATTTGCAGCCCAACACTGAATGTGCTTCACATTGGCAAAACAAGGACCCACAACTGGGGCCGTCTCGTTTTCTGTACTGATCTTTGCCAATCCCACCTTCAGCAACTATGGCACTATGCTGTTGATTTTTGTTACTCCATTGGTTTTTGACGCAACTAGAAATCCTGAATTGTACAAGGTACTTAAAAATGTCGGGAAACCTCTGTTTGGACGATATGCTGATGCTAGTTCTGTAATTAGATTTAGTTGTCTCATCGTCCGGAGTTTGAACATGCATGTATCGTCCTGAATGGTATCAATTCTGAATGATTTTTTTTTTTTTTGAAACGAGATCAATTCTGAATGATGAATTTTGCCGTAAGCTTCCTATATGGAGGAGAGCAGACCAACCACACCTTGCAGGCAAAAGCCAGTCGCAGCTTTGTCAGATTGTCATAGAAAAACAGGAAACAACATATTCTGAATGTATATGTGGTGTTGATGTGTGTCCCTCTTTCGCAAGACTAGCTCTTCCCATGCCAGTATCCCACGCACATGCACTGCACGTACTCTCCCCAAAAGCATTTCCATTTCAGTCTTACTGTGCTTTTTACACGAACTATACATCTGCCTCACCTGTATAACCTTTTGCAGAGGCCACAGGTGATCAAGTTCTGCTACAGGAAGAGGCCTACAGGCCTCAACAGAAACGGCAAGGATGATAGCAGCCAGGACCCCATGACCCACACCCCCAGCTCGCCCTTGAGCAGACAGAGCCTGTCCACGCCTGTCATCGCCACCTACCATGCTGGTGAGCAATGCCGGTCTCTGACATACGGTTTTTGTGCAATCCTCCATTCCTCTGCATGTCAAGTTGTTGATATTATGATTTTCACTTGCTGATTTGGTGTGATCAGGAGGGTTCTACGAGATCGACCACGGGATGCTGCCTCCCAGAACACCAATCCATCTCAAGTCCATACGCGTGGTACAGGTGAGGATTCTGTTTTCTGTGTGTCGCTCACAGGGTTTTTCCTGGAGATATCCAAAGTGTTTGATTTGGTTTGTCTCTGATGTGTATTTTCTGCTGGCTATGCAGGTGAGTGAGTACACGAGCCTCGACGTCACCGTGAGCTTCCCGTCCCTCCAGGCGCTCCGGAGCTTCTTCTCCTCATTCCCGGCGCCCAGCGCCGAGCCGGAGCTTGACGAGCGCTTCGTCATGAGCAGCAACCACGCCGCGCGCATCCTTCGCCGCCGTGTGGCCGAGCAGGAGCTCCAGGGCGAGATGCACCAGGACAGCTTCTGGCTTGTCAACCCCTGCCTCTTTGACTTCAGCGCGTCGTCCCACCCAGCAAATCAACCTGACGCGCTGTCTTCGCCTGAAGCTCCACCGGCTCAGCCGAAGGTGCCTGTACCCAGCTGCCGCCTCCTCGAGACCTTGAAGTGTGATGGCGCCGGGTGGGGCGTGCGGCGCCGCATCAGGTACATTGGCCGGCACCGCGATGCTTCCAAGGAGGCCAGCATCGGCGGCTACGAAACAGAGGCAAGCGTCAGGGAGCAGCAGCGTCCGGCACAGCAGGAGGATAATAGGAGCTCTGTCTGCGGCAAGAGGAAGCGGGACGAGGCAGAGAGAAACAACGACAAGCCCAGCAGAGAGCGGAGGGCGAAACAGACGTACAAGAGTCCCAAGAAGCAGAAGAAGCGCCACGTTGAGTCTAAAGACGGCGACCCTCGGCGCGGCAAGGAGCGGTGGTCGGCCGAACGGTACGCTGCGGCGGAGAGGAGCCTGCTCGAGATCATGCGCTCCAGCGGCGCCCGCCTCGGCGCCCCGGTAATGCGTCAGGCGCTGCGGGATCAAGCCCGTAAGCGCATCGGCGACACGGGTCTCCTCGACCACTTGCTTAAGCACATGGCCGGAAGGGTACCGGACGGCAGCACCGAACGGTTCCGCCGCCGGCACAACGCGGATGGCGCCATGGAGTACTGGCTGGAGCCAGCCGATCTGGCCGAGGTGCGACGGGAGGCCGGCGTGTCTGATCCCTACTGGGTGCCGCCACCCGGGTGGAAGCCTGGGGATGACGTGTCCCCGGTTGCCGGTGATCTCCTGGTTAAGAGGCAGGTGGAGGAGCTCGCTGAGGAGCTCAATGATGTTAAAAGGTATCCATTTCTCCAACTCTCCACTTCAGTTTCCTCTTCTTGCATTGCCTACAGTAGTGCAAATTAACTGATACCCCCTTCATTGTGATTGCAAGGCACATGGAACAGCTGAGTTCCAACATGGTGGAATTGGGCAATGAAGCGAAATCTGAGGCAGAACAAGCTTACAGTTCATGGAAGGTAACCATATGCCCTATTATAAGATCCTGTCGATTTCACTATCCAAGCATTTCCCTTCTGTTCTTTTTTTCTCTACTTCTGAGGAAAGGTGATTTGAAACTCATAAAGCTCTTTGTGGGATCAAAGACATAAAGTTAACAGCATACATTCACCCCCTAAAATAAGAACAAGTTAACAAGATACACACACACATGGGTATAGGTAGCAGTTTCTTCAATTGATCGGATGTTCTCTTTAAGTGCTAGCCCTGTTTTGTAAATCTTTTTATGGGTACATTAATGACAACGGCAAAGCTGGGACCTGCAGATGGTTGCCTCTTTAGTTCCTTCTCAGTTTCTGAAAGTGTATAGAGTATATATCTGAAAAAACTGCTTATATTGAGAGGAAATAATCATTTTTGAATATCCTTTCTTAACTGCACTTGCAATCATCTTTTATATTGTCTCCCCACTGACAATGTGCAATAATAAGTTAGTTCCTTCTCAGTTTCTGAAAGTGTATAGAGTATATATCTGAAAAAACTGCTTATATTGAGAGGAAATAATCATTTTGAATATCCTTTCTTAACTGCACTTGCAATCATCTTTTATATTGTCTCCCCACTGACAATGTGTAATAATAAGTTAGTTCCTTCTCAGTTTCTGAAAGTGTATAGAGTATATATCTGAAAAACTGCTTATATTGAGAGGAAATAATCATTTTTGAATATCCTTTCTTAACTGCACTTGCAATCATCTTTTATATTGTCTCCCCACTGACAATGTGTAATAATAAGTTAGTTCCTTCTCAGTTTCTGAAAGTGTATAGAGTATATATCTGAAAAACTGCTTATATTGAGAGGAAATAATCATTTTTGAATATCCTTTCTTAACTGCACTTGCAATCATCTTTTATATTGTCTCCCCACTGACAATGTGTAGCAATAAGTTAAAAACTTAGTATTTGGTTAGAAGTTGGTTTTATTGTTCTAGTCTACCCTTCACTACAGTAGCTAAGTCACTCCTTTGCTTGCTTTGGTGTACTACTAATTTCATTTCCATTTGTTTCTCAGGAGAAGTACCAGAAGGTGGTTAAGGCTAATGAAAAGATAGAGAAGCAGGTGTTTTCTTTGAAGGTAATTAAATACATGCATGAAACCCCAGTGTTCCATCTTCAGAAATTATCACAGTCCATTACAAACTAAGCAAATAGTACTCCCTCCGTTCCATAATTCTTGGTGCGGATTAAATGTATCTAGACACGTGTTGGTTCTTCAAGAGAATTTAGTATTAGTTGATCAACATTTTTAGCCGAACTCGGTATATTGTTAGATACCTGCGCTCTATTCTGGTCAACCATTGGTCATGATTTGTTAACTGCAAGTATCAATATTGACCATGTATTTTTTAACTACAGGACACCTACGAGAATGTGATTCACAAAAACAGTAAGTTAAAGAAGGAGGTGCGGTCACTGAAGGTACACTCATGTTGCTAACTGACTTTCTCACTATTTGTATGGAGCACCATTGTTGCATTGCGAATTTGTGGTATCTATCTAACTAAGCCATGAATTTGCTCAAGAATGTATTGATTTAGTAAACCTGTTCTCTGCATTTTCTGCTGTAGATGTTTGCAGTACATTTTGACACTAGTACTGAGATCAACTGGGTTCTTTTTCAGGATAAGTATGAGTTTGTAGTCGAAAAGAATGATAAGCTGGAGGAGCAGATGGCTTCTCTCTCTAGCTCCTTCCTCTCTTTGAAGGTAGGTAACAGAGAACCTCTTGCATAGAATTACTGCACTCAGTCTGTATGTGTTCCTGAAGGCTGAAATAACTGCCTCTTTCTGACAGGAACAATTTATGTTGTCAAGCAATGGAGATAAGCTGAAGATGGCAATAGACCAGGTACCTGTGGCTCACAATGATGGCAAGCAGGCAATAGCTATTGGTGGTAATAGTGGCCAGAACAGCCAGCGAGCAGATGTCACCGTCGTCCATGATGGCGAGAAGAGGACGACGAGGAAGAGCAGCTTCCGCATCTGCAAGCCACAGGGCACGTTCCTGTGGCCAAGCATGGGGTCAGGCACAGACATCAGCGGGGGTGGCAGCAGCGGCATCAGCATCGCCACCGGCGGGTCGCTCCCCCGCAGCGGCAGTGGTAGCTGCCCCAGTATCGGGCCGGGGCTCCCGCCGTCGTCCCGAGCCCCAGTTGAGGTGTTGATCGAGTCGCCGCTGGACGAGCACGTGATGGTCGGGGACTACTTCTCCACCCCACCCTCGGCGTCGTCCAGCAATGCCACCAAGCTGATGTCCCTGCCCAGCCCCAGGTCACCTCTCAAGCCACAGCCACTCTTCAGCGCCTTGCACTCCTTCGCAGGCCTCACTTTGCGTCATATGGTTAGTACACGAGACAGACACTTTTGCTTGCGTTAATTCTTCAACTCCTTGCCAAATCAAGGCAGCTCAGCTGCATTCCTGCTTGCTGATCTATGCATGTTTGGCACGCAGGAGTCGCCGTCATCGCTGCCGTCGCCCTGCGGTGCTAGTCTGCTGCAGAGGGGGAGGATGGCCATGCCCAACGCGGAGGTCGGAGGGATCAGTACCGTGGGCACTGAACTGGCCCTCGCCACTCCCTTCTACTGCTGAGCTCCTTCCCCTGCATATGCATGCCTAATGGCGTTTCTCTTACGATCGGTACGGTGATGATACGATAAGATAAAAATTGCACAAACAAAACATAGAGAGGATAAGATAAAGGAAAAAAGAATAGATTAAGGAAAGTGAGAAAGATATTACATGATCTTGGTTATTGGTTACAGTTACACCTTGGTTTCTCTGGTAGCAGTTTGCACTTTTATTGGTCAGTTTCAGTCCGTGTCAAGGATGTAATTGGTTGATGACTTGCCATACCTCATGACTTCAGTGTGTCAGTTGCGTCAACTGCCCTTTTGTGACACATTTAAAGTGGATTGTGTCCGTTTTGTGGGCTCTTTCTGTTGCACTGATATATTGTCAGATTCAACAAGTTGCAAATCTGATAAATAGACCATCAAAAAAAAAAAAAACCTGATACATGACAAGTAGTACTGTCTCTGTTCTTTTTTACTTGCTGCACTCGTATTATTTCAATTTGATCACCATGCGACTATTTTAACTTGCAAAGAAGAGATTTTTTTATCATTTGTCTATGAATGCAAAAACAAACCAACACTAATATTATATTGAAGTACATATGGACCATGCCTGCATCTAGCGGGCACAGAAACTCTTCATCTACTCGTAAGCATGCCCTAATCCCTCCTTAAAAAATGCTAATTAGGTGTTTTGATTGCAATCAGTTTATTTTGATGCCCTGCCTGATGATGAATTAAGTCTAACAAAGATGGTGCCCTAAGCATGTTATCTTTTGATTAGGTTTTCTGTATCATGTTGGGGCAAAATTATGTTGATGTTTTAAGCCTCGGATTTGCCCATCTATCATTCCAATTCCATGTAATTGCTTCGGAACAGTGTCAACTAATTGTGAATATCAAGTTTAGTTAACCTACATTAAAGTTTGTCATCAAGTTTATGGCCTGGTTAACTACTTTTGATCATGGCATTGTTCTACCTTCGGTTTGTACAAGCAATTACAAATGTATTGGGTAGCATGACCTTGAACTTAGCATGAACTTGAACTCAAAGAAAATCCCCAATTCAGTGTCACCGAACCGGTACAGAAGAGAGACACAGGAGGCAGGGCGATCGTGAAACCGATCTAGGGTTTCGTCCCTCTCGCCGGCGACGCTGTCGATCTGCTCCGTCTCCGGTGGCCTTTGGGCCTTGGAGGCGTGGCAGATCGCGGCCTCTCGCCGGCGGGAAGGTTTCCGTTCTTCGTTTAGTTTGTTTTCAGTGTCTTCTTCGGGATGGTGAGGCGGCGGCTACTTCCGAACTCAGAATAAGGTCCTCCCCGCCCTATCCTCGCTCCGGTGGTGCATCTAGCATCGGCGGAGGGCGCGTGGAGTTGTGTGTCCGGCGGATCTCCTGGGATCTGGTCGGTTTTCGTATTCACGGGTGTGGTTTCAGGTCAGTCTCTTCCGATCTACAGTTGTCATCATTGGCGACGGTTGCTGCTCTGGTGCGCTGGTCCTTTGGGGCCTTAGCACGACGACTTCCCGTCTGTCTACTACAACAAGCTCTACTACGACAAGCTTTGCCTCTCCGGTGATGGAGGCGAGGACGGCGCGCCTCGCTCGCACTAGTGTCTGTAGTCGTCGCTAGGTGGTCCAATGACCTATTTGTAATTTTTATTATTTTTAGGTCTCTTTGTACTACTGTTGATGATTATTAATAGATCGGTGGAATTTTCGCAAAAAAAAATCCCCAATTGCTCATGAACCCTAACCCTAAATTCTTGATCGCGCACTAACCATGATAGCCGTGTCGTCGCCTCTCCTTTCATTCAGGGCCCGCGCAGTGATCAACGTTGCGCGAGCACGAAGATGCCGCAACGCCGTTCCCTTCTACCGGAGAGAACGCGCGGAAGGATGTGCTTGTCGGAGCGTAGAGATGCCGCCCGCTCCCAACGGAAAGGAGGCGCGGGATTACGCGCTTGCGCGGAAGGAAGAAGACGCCGCGACGTCCTCGCTCGAATAGCCCCCGGTTCGCCGGCGGGACTTGGTCCAGCGCACCGCCGCCGTCGCCGTCTGTGTCTCACGGGAGGGAATAATCAGGGGGAGGAGGGAGGCAAAGGTACCAGATCCTCTAACTTGAAGGAGCAAAGTCAGGTAACCTAGAGTACCCTAACTTTCCTTCTTCATATCTATATAATTAGGAATAATTTGATCTAAATTAACATGCATAACATAAATAATTACGTCCTAGTTTTTAATTTAGAAGATTTACATCAATTGTAACTACGCACTGGACATATAGTATTTGCTACATTGTCCTGAATTTGGTTCTTCCATTTGCATTAGCTCAACAGTGTAGTTTCCTGACTTTGCTCTTTCACGTTAGAGGATCCATTCCGGAAGCAAATGGGTGGGGACCTGGGATTCGAGTCCTGCTTTAGTGCTTCCCTAATCGAAGTTAAGAGGTTTTTTTTTCATTTTTCTATCTTAGTCCCATCGAAATTCATATCCAACCCATGTATTTCCGTTTCTATACATACGGTATCTATAAGCCGCGTTAGAAAAAAGAGAGGTCACATGACATTCGGATCCGACGCGACCGGCGCCACCAACTGCCAGCTCCTCCTGATCCGCCGCCGTCACTACCAAGCCGCCCAACGCGGCTGCAACACCACGGCTCCCTCCACTCGGCACAACCGCAGCTGGCCCCGTCACACTGGTGTTCCTAACCAGAGCAGCGGCGGCCACCACCGGTATGGAGGTCCTACCCTCCATCGCCCTCGGATTCGATAAAAGCACGCGGAGGGGAAGGGGTTTTGAACCCCACACGGTGGACAAGGAGTGGAGAAGACGAAGTGGACAAGGCACGAGGGTTTCTCCGTTCCTGATTTGGGGGTAATGGGTGGGGCGACGCAGGCGGAGACGCCCACGAACCTTTCATATGGCCTGCTTTTTTGGTGCATGCCCGTGATCGTAGTCGTACATGATACGTACAGAAAAATCGTACAAGACAATGTGGGCCATACGGACCACTAGAGAGCTACACGTACATGTCAAATTTTTATGCCCCACTTACGAAGGGGTATCAAATCTCTGCCGTCCTTGTTTTTGACGCGGCCAGAATTTTACTAAGGGGAGCACCAGAGCAGAAGTGCTGGGATTCACTGACTTGCCCACAGCAAGTCAGGTGTACGTGGCTCCCTCCCATCCACCCTCCATTAGCCATCCAACGGCTAATGGTAACCTGACCACAACTCAATGAAAGAATCAGCTGTTTGCATTGAATTTAGAAGAAATTTAATTTGGCACATGGGAGCACATGCTCCTACCACCGGAAAAAAACATTTTAAAATATCAAAAAATTTGAACGAAAGTTTTCGAACTTACGTATCGATATTTTATGTGCGTACATCAAGTTCTGTGACAAACCGACATTTTTTGTGACTTGTGTGAAAAAGAAAAAAAAAATGTCACGTAGACAACATTTTTTACACCAGAATTCATCTTTTTTACACATGACACCAAAAATGTTGGTTTTTCGTGGAACAACTTTGTGAGCGCGTAGAATTTCGAGATGCACCCATCAAATTTTATGTCTAAAGTTTTACATTTTAAAAGTATATTTAAAACAAAATTTGAAAAGCGATGCCGAGTCTTAAATTGCATTTTAAAATGGCGTCAACAGGTGTGGCTAATGCTTCAAAAAGCATTTTGGAAATATCCTACGGCGATTAGGAAAAGCAAGGAAACATGTAGAGCTCCTACAACTTTGAAACGCTGATTAGAGGGAGATCCGTCAAGCAACCGATCACATGGATGAATTGCTGTATAGGGAAGAGTTGATGTGGATCCAACGCTCACGTATAACCTGGCTCAAAGAAGAAGATTCGCAATACAAGATTTTTTCACCAGAAGACAGTGTGGCGAGCGCGGAAGAATAAAATCAAGAAATTAAAAGATAGTGAAGGGGCCCGAAAGGACTTACCTACGAACATGGGGAGGATGGCTACATCTTACTTCCAAGAATTATTTACACGTGATCCCTCTCTTAATTCAGATATATTGATTGCTTTGACGCACGAAAAAGTTTCTACGGAGATGAATGAGGCACTATGTAAGGAGTTTACGGATGAAGAAATTAAAGATGCCATGTTCGAAATTGGGCCACTCAAAACTCCTGGAGTGGATGGCTTCCCTGCAAGATTCTACTACTACAGAAATTGGGGAACCATTAAAGAGGAGGTGATTCATGTTGTTAAACTCTTTTTTCTCACGGGAAGAATAACTGCAAATTTCAATGATACGACTATTGTGGTTATTCCTAAGATTGATCAACCGGAGACCTTGAAAGATTTTCAGCCAATTAGCTTGTGTCCTGTCATATATAAGTCATTGCTAAGTGTATGGTTAACAGGTTAAGACCAATGCTTGGAGATATAATATAAATCAATCAAAGTGCTTTTGTACCATGTAGATTAATCACTAATATTGAACAAAACACAAACCAAGATAGAAATTTTTGTGCCTACAAGCTAGACCACTCAAAGCCGTATGACAGAATGGATTGGGATTTTTTGAGGAAAGTGATGCAAAAATTGGATTTCTCTCATCGATGGGTCAACTGGATGATGGCATGTGTCACCTCGGTGAGTTATAAGGTAAAATTCAATGGTACCCTACTTGATTCATTTTCGCCTTCTCGGGGCCTCCAACAAGGTGATCCTTTCTCTCCATTCCTGTTTTTGTTCGTCGTTGATGGCCTTTCTAACCTTCTACAAAAAGAGGTAGCTGCAAATAATATTGAACCACTGAAGATTTTTCACCGCGCCCCTGGGATTTCACACCTCTTATTTGCAGATGATAATTTGCTTTTCTTCAAAGCACAGTTGGATCAGGCAATTAAAATAAAGGAGGTGCTTGAGGTTTATGCTTCCAGTACAGGGCAGTTGATAAAACCTAACAAATGCTCAGTTATTTTTGGCGATTCTTGTCCTCTGGATCGACGTGTAGAGGTCAAATCATGCATGGACATTACCCAAGAGACCTTTTAAACAAAGTATCTAGGACTTCCCACGCTGGATGGGAGGATGTGTTAGGGTAAGTTCAAAAGTTTGCAAGCAAAATTGGCAAAATGTTTGGTGGAGTAGGATGACAACCACAAGTCGCAAGAAACAAAAGAGGTACTGATTAAATCTGTTCCCCAAGCACGCACTGTATACGTGATGGGGGGTTTTAAAATACCTTTGGGCCTATGTGATGAACTCACGAGGATGATCAAGAGGTATTGGTGAGGGGCTCAAATGGGAAACGAAAAACACATTGGCTGGGATGGGATAGTATGTTCCGACCAAAATCCCATGATGGGGTTGGTTTTCATGATATGCGCTTATTTAACCAGGCTTTACTCGCTGGACAAGCATGGCGCCTCATACAATTTCCTAACACTCTGTGTGCTCAACTCTTGAAGGCGAAATATTTTCCCCATGGCTCTCTAATTGATACAATATTATCAGGTAATGTTTTTATCAGCGGCATGGCACGCTATCGAGTATGGTACAGAGCTACCGAAAAGGGGCATCATCTGGCGTGTAGGCAATGGAGCGCAGATGCAGGCATGGCGGGATCCTTGGATTCCTCGAGCTGACAACCACCAAGCTAGAGCCCCCCGTCGTCAATGCCTCTACATGTGGGTTGCCGACTTCATGTTGCCGGATGGTACGTGGAACATAGACATAGTGCAACACTACCTCACTCCGGAGGATGTGGTCGAAATACTTATGATCCAGACCTCTAGAAGGAATGAGGCTGACTTCATTGCTTGGTACCCGGAGAAACGTGGTCTATTCACAGTAAAGATGACGTACAATATGGCCTTTGATATCGCAACACAAGACAAGAGCTGGGGAGCGACGAGCACCCGACCTGATGGCCACCGACCAATGTTGGAAATTAACATGGAACGCTCAAGTCCCTCCCAAGGTTAAAATGCTTGCCTGGAAGATTTGCCGTAATGGCCTAGCTACGCACAACAATATGGCGAGGCGGAAAATGGCAACAACCAGTCTATGCCAGATATGTGGCCAAGAAGCTGAAGATACATTCCATGTCTTTCTGCGATGCCCTCAAGCTCGGGCACTATGGTTGGCCATGAAGGACGACTGGGAGACGACCTGCTCAAGCCAGTTGGAACTGAGTGGCTGATCCAGCTGCTTACTGCGATTCCAGAGTCGCAACGCTCGCGAACACTCCTAGTCCTATGGAGGATTTGGCACAACCATAACCAGATGACGCATGCAAAACCGTGCCCATCTATTGAAGGATCACGCCGGTTCTTGCTGAGTTATGCGTGCCATGACACTAGTACTAATCAAGCATACCCCGGGGCACACATGCCCAAAGGCAAAATGATCATTGATCAAGGCTGCAATACAGGAGCGAAAATTCAGAACCAAGATGGAAGGCAGAAGGAGCGGAAGAGATGGACACCTCCAGTACCGGCTCATGGCAAACTAAATATGGACCGAGCTTTCCTAAACAATAGCGAAGCGGTATTGGGATAGTCCTGTGAGACCATGAAGGCAAGGTGATTGTCGTGGCTTGTCGGGAGGTACAACACAATGTCAAGATGCGATGGAAGCGGAGCTGATGGTGATTGAGGAAGGGATCCAGCTTGGTCTTGTGTCGACCACCCTCCCGTTCTCGGTTGAAATAGACTGTTCTGAAGCATGCGAGTTGATCCGTAAGGCTACACCAAACACTTCGATTTATGCATTTCATATTTCTGCCATTAGAGAATTGCTTAGGGAAAGAGATATATATATACTAAAAGTTAGCCGGGACACCAATATGGTCGGTCACGAGCTTGCTAGGATAGGTAGAATAAGGCGTTGGTCGAATTGTGTGGTTCACAGACTTGCCCCTGAGGTTAGCCGGGCCATCGACCAAGATTGTAATCCCCATATTGCTTAATATATTTCTCTTTTCCCCGCAAAAAAGCAGTTGTGTTCGCTGCAGAGCTCATACAGGTGTTGTGTGTTGTGCATGATCGATTGGGGATCGGTGGATGAGCCATTTAAAAAAAATATTATTATCATTTTCTTTAATTCCAGAAATAATATTGCGGCGTGTTTTGGGATTTTCAAAAGTATTACGGCCCCGGCTTCGCCCAAACCGACTAAGACTTATCAGCTTCTCCGAAACCAGCTAGTACCTATCAAATTCCGAGATTCGTACTATTTTCAAAAAAAATCAAAAGTACAAATTATTTTGAAATTTTAAAAAATGTTTTAAAAGATTAGCTGGTGTCATGCACAAGAAGTCCGGCCTCCTTGCTAACGGAAAAATTACTATGTGACGACCATGTACATGCATAGCTAATTAGCTAGTTAGGTTGCCATGGACCGTTGGATGGGGATGGGGAGTGGAGGGTGGACGGGAGGGAGCCAGGTACCACGTGACAATTTTCTGGGCAAGTCACTAAATCCCAGTCCGACAAATGGAGAACCCCCACAAACCTAGCCAACGGGCCGCGCTTTGGTGTGGAGGCCTGTGAAGCACGCCAGCGTCCGTGGGGGTTCGATCCCGCAACTAGTCACCTACCGGAAATCCTATTCATTTTTTTTTTGAAAGGAATACGGTAGGGGAAACCCCTACAGTAATTTTGTTTTTTAAATAGTAAGAACCCAAATTCGTATCCCTGGGGACTTGAACCTGGGTGGCTGGGTTGTACATTCACTTCCCTAACCAAGTGAGCTAGACTCACTTCTTGGAAATCCTATTCATCACCCGTGGGTAATGGGTGCAAACCATCGTCCCCATGGTTTCCTAACGGGATGGGCCACGGCCCATCAACAAGCAGGGAGCCAGTAGGCCTCGGGTTTTTATGGTTTTTGTCGAGTTTTTTCTGGTTTTTCTTGGGTTTCGGTTTTCTTTCGATTTTTCTTTGATTTTTTTCTTTTTCTGTTTTTTTGTTTTTAACAAATTTTAAAGTTAAGCAAATTTCAAATTCGAACAAATTTCAAAGTAAGCAAATTTTTAATCTGAGCAAATTTCGAATCTGGGAAATTTTTAAAGCTAAGCCAATTTCAAATCTGGGAAAATTTGAAATCTAAGCAATTTCGAATTTCGGAAATTTCGAAACAACCGAACTAATGGGCCAGTCCCATTAACGCTTTCCCCTTAGCGATGGTTATAGGGTGATGGTTAGCTGCTCCCGTCACCTACCGCGTCCTCCACTTACCACCAGATCACGGAATCCTTGTTTTTTTAGAGCAAACATGTATTTCATTAATAGAAAAACAAGTTACATGAGTAAACAAATATGAAAGCTATCAGACAGACTATGAGAAAGCAGTTGTCCTGAAAACTTTCACTAGTGAAAAATATGGTCTTTAGCACCAGTTGGTAAGAGCCACATACACCGGATGGCCAACCGGTGCTAAGTATCCGGTGCTAAAGGCCCCCCTTTAGCACTGGTTCACCACGTGGTGGCTGCCGGGTGCCCGAGCGAGAGGACCTTTAGCACCGGTTCGTAATACGAACAGGTGCAAAAGGGTCTGTCGCGGCACGAAAACGCCCCAAAACGCTGCCGCGGTAGAACCCCCGCTACCGTAATTGTTTTTCAAATTATTTTCCACTTCTTTTTTTATTCAGAATTTCTAATATTTTAGTTATTTCACAAGTTTAGTCTCTAACTACTCTTATCTCTAGTCAAATTACTTACTCAAACTTCCCGCTCGATCACCCATCCTCACACTACTCTAGCACTAGCACGCTTAACTTCCAAGTTCCTTTCCATCCCGCATCCAAGTGCTTCGCGCGCATGTATGTAACACTAGTATCATATCAATCCTATTAACATGTTGGTCGATGTCATATTTCTTTATTGTTCGAATTTCAAATAATTCTTTTGATAAACAAAAGTAGTGATGTAATAAGAATCTTGAATAAATAAATAAATATTAAATTTATAATTTGTATTATTTTTAATTATTTTTATTTTTTTGATTTTTAATTTTTTTGCCAAACCTAAAACCTGAAAATTTGAAAGTCTTATAATTTGCTAAAAGTAATAGTAATCTTTATGCAGGATGTAATTATTAATTTTAATTTAAAAAAATAAAAAAAAATAAAAAAATCCTAAATTTCTAACAAAAAACTAAAATCTTCCTGCTTTCATATTTTAGTTTGGAATTTTGAGAATAACCGAGTAAACCTTGGTGAATTTGGATGTAACTTTTTCCCACGATCATTTCGATATATTATACGCTTTTTTTTCGACGTCGTAGGCAAAAGTTAATGCCATTTTACCTTTTTTCTAAACTTTTTTGTAAAAAAATTCGAATTCCAAATTTGTTAATTTTTCCTAATAGTAGGTTGCGTAACATACAGGAATCTCAAAAGATTTTATTTTTTGAATTTTCTATCATTTTTTTCTATTTTACAGAGTTAAAAAAGGCGATCCGCAGGGGGGGTGGAGGTGAGTGGGGAGCAGAAAAACCTTTAGCACCGGTTCGTAACGAACCCTTTAGCACCGGTTCGTAACACGAACCGGTGCTAATGACCCCTTTATCACCGATTCGTGCCAAATCCGGTGCTAATGCTCTTTGGAGAAAAAACCAAAGCCCTCTTTTCTACTAGTGTTTGCAGAAAAAATCCTAAAGGATAGAAAAATACAAAACTATCCCTAGGTTTTCCTGCAATCGCCGAACCCAACGACCGCCGCCAAACTCCAATGCCGCCTAGACGAGCGTTGGAAGAGACGCCGAGCTTCAACCATTGGTAGATCCAAAAGAGCACCACCTCGAACGAGGCTTTGTGAGTCGATGAACGGGCCCGCTGCAAGCAACGAGGCACATGTCCCTGTGGCACGTCGACCGGGGGACGTCCTTGTGCTATCTTGGACAAAGATTCGTCGTATCCCTTCAACGAAGTTGAGGAAGAACGACAAATCCACCACCTCCCGACTAGAATCCTTGCTCCAGAGCATCCACCTCGCACCGGTCCCAACGCCATCGTGGACAACGACAAACGTCGGTGACACGTCGACAAACAGATCTCTTAGATCTGACGAACGGCGAGAAGACCAAGCTAGCGAGCCAAAAGATCGACAAGCACACTTTGCCAACAACTCCAATACGTCGCCGTGGAGGTCGTCGCTGGTGTGGGAGTGGAGTTGGGGAAGATTTATTTGCCCGGGCGCCGCTCCCACAACCCCAATGACGCACCACAGCACACAAGCCCTCATTACAGAACGGAAGGACGAGGTCCCCTCCCCCTCCTGCCGCCGGAGCGGCACGCGGAGAGAGAGGGGCCGAACTCCCACGCTGGTGAATATGGGATCTGCCGCCGCCGCCTGGGAGAGAGAGAGCTGCGGGGCAAAACCGCTTCGTTTTATCACGGAATCCTTGTTGATGCATTAAGAACTCTGCAATTCTTAAAGGGATTTTCCATGGTCATGATTTTTGGGGCCCGCGTTCCTAACAGGTCGGTGGGCTGATCCAGCTACTTTCCGTGTTGTGCTCGTGCCCGAGGGCAGGGCACGTGGGCCGACACGGTACGGCCCATCAATTAATGGGCCTTTGCGTGTCGGGTCGTGCCAAGCAAGGGAAGTACTGTGCCGGGCTGGCCCGTTGACCAGGTTTGCACCCAACCATCTATTTCGTTTTCTATTTATTTCTAAGACTAAACAAATAAAAACGCTCCGCCAGGTATCTAGGATAATCTATGTTGGAGTTCAACATTACCAACCAATGCGCCCTATCCGACAGTCCCGAATATAATTGCATAATGGAGCAAGGGTGGAAACAGTGAGGACCGGAGTCTGCGCACTGAAGACTCATCTCCACCGAAATCTTCGCTTATCCGAGTCATTTAGTAGCTAGAAGCAGCGAAACCCTATTCTAATTCAAGTATCCTGGGTGCCACAGACTGCTGCCGTATGGCGTTTGGCTACATGCCTTAGCTTGGCGATATGCCGATCTCCCTTTCCTCTGATTCTTCCTACCATATTATCTACAGATCTGCATCTCCTACTGATTCTCCTCCTTGCTAAATCCCCACTCCTCCAAAATCGTTTCTTTCCCCATCAAATTTTCTACTCTTTCCGCTGCCTTTGTTTCTCTCAAGATCCCCAAATTCGTTGTCTAGCTCAGAGACATCTGGGCCTCCAACATTCCGATCGCTAGAGCTCCTAACACAGAATAAAAGCTACTGTAGGATCTTTCTCTCTTCCGGATCTTGACCCCCAAGGCGCTGGTCGAGCCATCCTGTGGGCTCAACGCGAACTAGTGGGCTGGCTGGCTGCAGGCCGGTCGATTTTGTTGTGCTCGTCATCAGATATAGCGCAGGTCCTAGATATATCACCGTGCCAGTGAAACAAATTGCTAATCCTTCCATCCACTGGAATTTGTTGCCTTCATAGAGAGGAGAATAGAGGGGTACACTCTGTGCTGATCTCTCTCCTGACGACAACAAAGAAGTTAGGAGCATCATGAAGATGATTGGCTGGAACTGTCAAGGTAAGGGCAAGAATCTACACAACTCTAATAAAATGGAATTTCTGGCTAGGTTGATCTTATCTACAGGTGCACAAATCACTTTTGTCTCTGAAACACGAACTTCCAGATACACTTCTTGCCAGCTGAATAATCGGTTTAACATTGCTGATAGTTTCGTAGTACCATCTATTGGGCTCTCGGGCGGTCTCTGGCTTTTGTGGAATGATGAAGTTCGGATTAATATCAAGTTCTCTAGTCACCATCTAATATTAGCTACCTTTGTTTATATAGAAACTAATGTAGAGTTTGTACTAGTATGCGTGTATGGAGACCCCCACCACCGTCAAACTAGAGTGATTTGGGACCTAATTACCACTTTTGTGTGTGAAAATCTAGACAAACCAGTTGTTTGTTTTGGTGATCTCAACAATATCATGTATGATGTAGATAGTACTTCATCTAATATTAATAAATATCGTATGCGAGCTTTCAACTCGTATGTGAAGCAATGTGGCCTGTTTGATCTCGGTTTCAGCGGTCCTGCTTATACTTGGACGAACAAGCGTTTTTCCTCCACTCCGGTTTTCGAAAGATTAGACCGTTGTCTTGCGAATGCTGAATGGTGTGACATTTTTCCCAACACAAATGTTTTCAATCTACCTATAATTCTTGGTGATCATGCGCCTATTCTTATATCAACTGAATCCAAATTCCGAAAACCGAAACTTAATTTCAAATTTGAGAATTGGTGGACCATGGAAGAAGACTATCAGAATGTTGCTAAATCTGCTTGGTATTCTTCTTCTAATAAACCTTTCCATTCTAGGACAACTAACCTTGCAGGTACCCTTAAGAAATGGTGCAAAAAGAAGAAACCCTTACAGCAGCAACTCGATACACTTCAAGAGCAGATCAACACCATCCAGAAGCAACCAATTCAAGATCAGGACCACTCCTTGGAGGTTAAACTTATTTCTCAATATGAAGATACCATGACCAAGCTCACTGAATTTTATAAGCAGAGAGCTAAGAAGCATTGGGCGGTGCATGGAGACAGGAACACCTCATATTTTCATAATGCCGTACGCAAACGTCAACGAAGAAACCGCATCGTTTCAATTAAAGATGAACATGGGAGGAACCTTTTTGACCCGGATGATATTGCTCATGAATTTGTACATTATTTTAAATCAATTTTCCACTCTTCAGGTACTAACAATGGCAGGCCCCTCTTCAGTACCTCTTGTCCACAAGATGCTCAGGATTTCACCAATTCGATCCCGGACAAACAGGAGGTTTGGGAGATTCTCAAAGCAATGAAGAAAGATGCATCTCCGGGCCCTGATGGTTTCAATGTCGCCTTCTACCCCTCAGCTTGGAGCTGGATTGGAGATGATGTGACTAACCTGGTAAGAAATTTCTACATCACAGGTATCCTCCCTCCTCGAGTCAACGACACAAACATTGCTCTTATTCCAAAAAAGTTGGTTTGTCTTTTGCCTTCAGACTTTAGACCAATTAGTCTTTGCAATGTCATTTACAAAATCATTGCTAAATCCTTAGCAAATAGATTGAAGGATCACTTGCCTGATTATATTCACCCTTCTCAACAAGCCTTTATAGAGGGAAGACGCATTAGTAACAATATCATCCTAGCCCAGGAAATTGCTCACTCTTTCTCTCTTCCTTCTTGGGATGGACTTGACTTCATGCTTAAAATTGATTTAGCCAAGGCTTTTGATAGAATTGAGTGGCATTTCATTGCTTCGGCCCTTACACGTAAAGGACTTCCTGACCATTTCATAAGTCTTATCTATGCATGCATATCCTCGCCAACTTTCTCGGTTATCATAAATGGGCAATCTTTTGCTCGCTTTAAAAGTAGCAGAGGCATTAGACAAGGTTGCCCCTTGTCCCCATCGCTTTTTGTCCTTGCAGCGAATGAACTTTCTTTGGCGATGCAGGAGGCTCTTCAGGGGAACAACTTGTCAGGTATTTCACTTGGACCTAATAGCCCACCCATACACTCACTATTGTTTGCAGATGATTTGCTTGTTTGCGGAAAAGCTAACATGCAGGAAGCAACCTCCATATCTCGCATCTTGAATCAATTCTGCCAGCAGTCAGGACAACTTCCTAATTGGTCCAAATCAGGCATAATGTTTAGTAAGAATGTTAGTTTGCAAGTTAGGCAAGACATCAAGCGAATATTCCCAGTCCCGGATATCGACAACGACACTGTCCATTTGGGACACCCTCTCACTCTTCCAGCGAAGAATAGATCAGCAGCGTACAATTTTATCTGTGAAAAATTCAAATCAAAATTGAGTGCATACAAAGCCAATAGGCTCTCACATGCAGGAAGATTAATCCTGATCAAATCTGTCTTTTCTTCTATTCCTGTCTACTATATGTCAAATATACTTTTCTCCAAAAAGTTCTTAGCAAAGCTTACTACTATCATTAGGAATTTTTGGTGGACAGGAGTAAGGGAGGAACCATCTACAAAAGCTCTTTGTCTTAGGGCTTGGGCAGATATTTGTACCGAAAAGAAAATTGGAGGATTGGGTATTAGAAACTTGCAGGCCATCAATCAAGGATTAATTCTCTCAGCGGCATGGAGATTAGCAAAGGAACCTCAAAGCCATCTTGCGCTCATCCTTAAGGCGAAATATCATAGCGACACATCCATTTGGAGAGCAAAACAAACATACCAAAATCTGCCTTTTGGACAGCAATTCTCAAGGTGAGACCCCTCTTAATTTCAACATGTTTTCATCAGGTTGTAGATGGTAGTAGTTCTGTCTGGAGTACACCTTGGTTTTCCATGTGGCAAAACATCTATGATAATCTCATAATTCAGCCACCGCCTTTTATTTATCCAGCCACTGTTAAAGACCTTTGGATCCCAAACCAGAAAATATGGAATGTGGACTTAATAAATTATTTATTTACTGCTGAAACTGCTGCTGCTATCATTCAAACTCCAATTATCAATGCTGAAGGCCAGGACACCCTGGTCTGGAAATTAACTCCTTCAGGGGAATGTTCATCGAAAAGTGCATATAAACTTTGTTTTAATAATCTTGCTTTGCCAACTAACCAGAGACCCAAAGTTGTACCTCCACACATAGTAGATCTTCTCAATCAGGTATGGCATGATAAACTTATGGCGCCAAGGGTACAGACCTTTGCATGGAGGCTGATGCGTCGAGCCCTTCCCACCGGTAAGAGAGCAAGTAAATTTTCTAAACACATCAACAAAGAATGTTGCAGGTGTGGTGTGGTTGAAGATGAGATGCACATGCTTTTTCTCTGTCCTTTTGCAAAAGCTACTTGGTTTTATGCACCCTGGTTTATTAGAACAGAGGTCCTAGCTGAAAATCATCAGTCAATTCCCCACATGATCCAAGCTTTACTCTCATCTTCTCACCCTCAAATTAATATTTCTAGCTTATTCACATTCTTGTGGTGCCTTTGGAAGGCAAGGAACGATTCTCTTTTTAACAAGAATTTCACTAATCCGTGTCAAGTTTTTCCGGCTGCTAATGCAATCATGCAGGGATCCAAACTTGAAGATGATGTATCGAAACAAGACAATCATGCTCACTTGACTAAACAATGCTTGCAGTCAAAGCAGGATCCATTTTCTATTACAGGCAATGTAATCTGCACTGACGCCGCTTGGAAGTGTGGAAGCAACCAAGACCCAACTCCAGCAGGCATAGGAATCATCATTCAAATTCAAGGCAATCAACATTGTCAGCAGATACATATCGCTGCCTTGTCACCACCAGCCCACTCTCCTCTACAGGCGGAAGCTTATGGACTGCTACTAGCTTCGAAGGTGGCGGATCTACTCCACATACAGGAACCCCACTTCTTTACTGATTGTTCTATTCTGGAAACTGCTGCAAGTACAACTTCAATCCTTAGTGCTCCAGGTCATTGGATAATAAGGCCAATTCTGGCAGATATCCAAAAAACGCAGGCTTTCCATCCAAACAGAATTTCTCATGTCAATAGATGCTTCAATTTTAAAGCTCATCATCAAGCTAGACTAGGCCTTAGAATTCAAGCTTCTTCTCTAGCTTTTAGATGTCTCTCTTCAAATACAGGTCTATGTACAATCAGAAATGTTCTCTCTGTGTCAAGTGTGACTCCTTTCACACTGCTCTCTGTAAAATGTTGCTAAGTTGAATGAAAATGTTTACTGTTCAAAAAAAAAACATTACCAACCAATGCGCTGCTGTCAAAAGACCAGCTAGCAAGCTCACACCACACAATTTGCAGAAGTAGCCGGACAGCGAAGAGAGTAGACTATCATATAGAGGGTAGCGTCCCGAGCATGGGCGCTAAGTATACCTGGCCATGGGCAGCCCGGCCCGGTCGGCCCGGCCCGGCCCGAAATTCTCGGGCCAAGCCCGACCCGACCATGCCTGTGGGCCGGGCCTGGGCCAGATTTTTTGGCCCGATGGTCAGCATGGGCCGGGCCTGGGCCATCATTTTACGCGATTTAAGGAAGCGGACCGGCCCGAGGCCCGCGGCCCGATGGGCTTTCCTTATGATGGGCCGGGCTTGGGCCAAGATTCCCGGCCCGACGGTCGGGCCGGGCCGGGCCTGGGCCGAGATTTTCTGCGTCGGGCCTTGGTTGGCCCGGCCCGGCCCGAGAAATGCTCAGGTATAGCGCTACTGTGTCGATCTATGGACACGTGTTACCCACGGTGCCACGAGGGTAATGACACTTGCGAAGGCCTTACGAAGGTAGCGCCCTTGTGATAGAGTTAGATTTAA
The DNA here is from genome assembly GCA_030979885.1 of Lolium multiflorum. NCBI lineage: Eukaryota > Viridiplantae > Streptophyta > Magnoliopsida > Poales > Poaceae > Lolium > Lolium multiflorum. The sequence continues at coordinate 100,617 of JAUUTY010000579.1, read as the reverse complement.
AAAAATGAAACAAGATTACATCGTGCTAAACTTTCACCAAAAGGGGCACCGAAGCAAAATCCAAGACTCTTCTGCCAAACATAACGATAGAGGATCCACCGCTTCGCTCTCCTCGGGTCGCCCCCTCCAGGCGACCGAGGGGGCGAAACCCTAGCCGCGCCGCCGCCACCTTCCCCTGCTCTCCTCTCCCTCCTCGTCGCCCCTAGAGGCGCCGCCGGGCTAAGCCCGCGACGCCGGTGAAGGGGGCGGCGAGGATCTTGGCTCTCGGCTCTCCGTGCGGTGATAGGTGGGGGACCTCTGCGCGAATCTTGCCGACGCCGGTGTGGGTACTGGATGGGCGCCCTTTGCCCCGATCTGCTCCTCCAGGAGCGGCCTCGGGCCAGGGTGGCTCCGGCCGGTGCTCTCCCCGGTGGGGCACTAGTGGAAAAAAGGCTAACTGTGGCGCACCAAAATCGAATTCTGTGGCGCATATCCAGGTCGCCACAGTTACCACGCGACTAGTATTGAAACTTGTGGCGCATATGTACGTGCGCCACAGAATTTGAAACTTCGTGGCGCACCATGCCAATATGCGCCACGAATTATCTGTCAAACTTCTGTGGCGCACCATGCCAATATGCGCCACAGATTTTTTTTTCAAATTTCAAAAAAAAAGTGGCGGCCAGATCTAGATCTAGATCTAGATCTAGATCTGGGGCCGCCGGAATTTCGCCGTTTTTTGTGTGGTGGTGGTGGTGGTGGTGTTGGCCGGTGGAGGAGGTGGTGGTGTTGGTGGTGGTGTTGGTGGTGGTGGTGGTGGTGGGTTGGTGGTGGTGGGTGATGGTGGCGGAGGTGGTGGTGGTGGTGGTGGTGGTGGTGGTGGTGGTGGTGGTGGTGGTGATGGTGGTGGTGGTGATGGTGGTGGTGGTGGCCGGAGGTGGTGGTGGCCGAAGGAGGAGGTGTGGTGGTGGGCGGAGGTGGTGGTGGAGGAGGAGGTGGTGGTGGTGGCGGAGGTGGTGTTGGTCGCCGGAGTTGTTCGCCGAGGAGGAGGTAGTGGTGGTGAGGAGGTGGTGGTGGTCGCCGGAGGAGGAGGTGAAGGTGGTGGTGGTCCGGAGAAGGGAGGTGGTGGTGGTGGGAGGAGAAGTGAGGAGATGAAGAAGTGAGAGGAGAGTGGTGGAGGAGAAGTGGTGGAGGAGAAGTGGTGGAGGAGAAGAGGTGGAGGAGATTGGCGCCGCCAAATTCAAAATTTTCGGGCCAAACTTCGTGGCGCACGGACCGTGGTGCGCCACGAATTTTTTTTTAATTTTCCTATTTTGGAAAAAACTTTAACTGGCCGTAACTTTTTACTCTTTTCGAATTTGGGGATTCTAAAAATTGTCCAACCGGGCAAGCCCGGTGAATTCGGATGTAGAATTTTCGTGGGAACATTTTGATATATTGTGCGTTTTTTTCTCGAGTTCGTATGCAACCAGAAATTCAGTTTGATGATTTTCCCACGCAATTTTGCAAAAAAAGTCAAAATTTATGTTTGTTAAATTCCAGTGGTGCTAGATGACATAATATATGGGAATCTTGAAGGATTTTATTTTTTGAAATTTCTATCTATTTCTTTTATTTTTTACAAAGGTAAAAAGGCGATCCACGGGGGGTGGAGTTGCGTGGGGAGAAAAAATTCTGTGGCTCATATTGTTGGTGCGCCACAGTTAATAATGTGGCGCACATGCCACCATGCGCCACAATTTTGAACTTCTGTGGCGCACATGCCACCATGCGCCACAGAATTTTGAACTTCGTGGCGAACATGCCACCATGCGCCACAGAATTCACTTCGCCCATGTGCAGTGCTGGACCCCGCGTGGGCCCCATGGAAATTTGGCGCACCAGCCATAGTGCGCCACAGAAAGTTGACATTCTGTGGCGCATGGAGCTGACGGTGCGCCACAGAAAGTCGACATTTTTGTGGCGCATGAATGTGGTGCGCCACAGAAATAATTTTGTGGCGCATGGACAGTTTCGTGCGCCATAGTTGTTGTTTCTACCTATAATGGTTTTCCTACTAGTGGGGGCCTGGGCATCTGAGGCGGCGGCCTTGCACGGTGAGGGCGGGGTCGCCGGCGGCAGGGGCGCCTGCCGGTGCTGTGGACTGCTCCCCTTGGCCGCGTGGGCGGCGAGGGGGCGGAGGCTGCTGCTCGTGGCGTGGAGGTCGCCCCGTCAACCTCCACCTCAGATCTGAAGACGGTGGCTTTCCTGCGTGCGGCTTCCACCTTGGTGCAGCCGGTGCCTGGCGTCTCGCCGGGTCTGTGCCCTCGGGGTGGCGGGGAAGGGAGCTCTGGCCCGGGGGTAACCCTTGACCGGTGGTGGCGGTCACGACGACGACGACGCGCTGCGCCGTTCCCCTTCCTGGAGGCGCCGTTGAGGTCTATCTCCCTTTCCCCTCTCCTCCTCCCGGGTGAAAACCCAAATCTCTCCGATTTGGCGGCGGCGGTGCTTTGGCGCCGTCCCCTTGATGAAGGCGCCGTCTTGGGTTGGAGGAGACGTGCTGAGCTGCATGCTCCGGCGGCTGCCTTTAGCGGCTTTGTCGTGTCTTCGTTCGGCGACTTCAGTCTGAAGCTTGCGTCTTGATGGGCGGTCAGTTCGGCGGTCGACGACGGTGTTTGTGGGCTTCGTGTGCGGAGGTGATCTAGGTAGTTGTTCGGGCTCTGGGCTTCCCGTCCTATGTGACCTCCGTGTGCTAGGGAGCTTCCCTGCCTCTCGACGGTGCGGCGCCCTTCGATCCAGGGCGAGAGGGTAGGGACCTTCTTCGGAGGCAGAGGCGGATGTCGACACTTCGACGGCGTCTCAGGCGATGACGATGGCTGGATCATTCTCCTGACGTTCCTCCTTGACAGGTCTCCTCCAATGGTTGATCAAGCGGATAGACGAGGGCCTCAACCTCAAGATGTGTTTCTTGTAATCTTCTTTCTTGTGGTGTGTGTTACCTGTAAGCTGATCTTTCAGCACTCTGTTATCTGCCGTTGTGGCGTTATTAATTTAACGCAGGGCTACGGCTTTCTGTTTAAAAAACTTTCACCAAAGGGTTAAATTTTTCAAAATTGACTCAGCTCTTTTTGCCTACCCTCACATAAAAAAAACCGAGATCCACCCAATGGCCATTCTATAATTCACCTACGCCCGTTTGGTAGCCTGACTCGATTTCTTGCACCACTGTGTTAGTGGGAAGAAATCACATGCACATTCGAGACGGGCCATGGGCCAGAAAAGTCATATTGTTTGGTCGTCTGGGCCGCTCATTTCTGCACCGGGTAGGCAAACGAGTCTCCATTGTTTAATTCCTCGCATGCTTTTCCTAGCCTCACGTATATGGCAACATGATGACCTTACCTCACCTGGCCATCACAAGCATGGGCACATCGCCGACCACAAAGCAAGCAACCACCATGGCACTGCCGGTCACTTCGGTCACAAGCATCACCACATCGCCAACCACGAAGACGAATACCACCATGACACCGCCGGTCATGCCAGTCACAAGCATGGGCACATCGCCAACCACGAAGATGAAGACCACCATGGCACCGCCGCTCACGTCGGTGACAAGCATCACCACGTCGCCGACCACGAAGACGAAGACCACCATCACACCGCCGGTCACAAGCATGGGCACATCGCCGAACATGAAGATGAATACCACCATAGCACCGCCGTTCACGTCGGTCACAAGCATCACCACGAAGACGAAGACCACCATGACACCACCGGTCACGCCGGTCACAAGCATCACCACGATGCCGATCACAAAGATGAACACCACCATGACACCGCCATTCACGCCCGTCACAAGTATCACCATGTCGTCGACTACGAAGACGAACACCACCATGACACTGCCGGCCCACCGGTCACAAGCATCACCACGTCGTCGACCACGAAGATGAACACCACCATGACACCGCCGGTCACGCTGGTCACAAGCATCACCACATCGCCGGCCACGAAGATGAACACCGCCATGACACCGACGTTCATGCCCATCACAAGCATCACCATGTCGCCAATGACGAAGCTGAATACCACCATGACACCGCCGGTCACAAGCATCACCACGTCGTGGACCATGACGACGAACATCACCATGCTGCCACCACCATGGATTATCACCTCTCACTTCTCATCTATCATAACCACATCGCCGTCCATAAAGATGGCAAGCGAGAAGTTGAGCAAGAGTACTCCAAACTATACTCACACATACATACAGATTACAGTATAATAGCGAGTCATTTATCTATCCGTGTATGTATACCGAAACAAAAACATATCAACATGAAAATCATGCGGAATGGTGAGGTGAACCTAATCCTCAAAGAAAATTTCAAACGATTGAGAGTGTGCGATGAATTTGGAAAAAAATTCTTACAACTTCGTCTATGAAATTGACGATTTACGGCTGACGAAACTCGAAAACGATTGTTGAAATTGATTCATATCATTGACACGCATCTTTTTCATGTACAACTTATTTTGATTCAGAATATGGTTGTGTTGATTTGAAAAGAGGATGTGTGGAGTAGTGTAAGGGAGAGTGAGCCTTAACGAGTCCACCTGCAGAGGTTACATCCATCGAGCAGAGGAAGAAGTGACTACAACGGAACAGGCTAGCTGGAAAAGCCTGATTCGGGCGTTTCTCTCTGACCTGTCCCCATGGTGGTTTGAGAACCGATTGGGCACAACGCAGAGGCCTTCCAAATAACCAAACAAACTGTTTCTCTTCTCAGCCCATGCAAAAAGGTGCTTGCAAGCTACCAAACGGTTCGGTAAAAGATCAATCATGAGAACATTGAACAGTGACCTGGAAGACCGGATGAGGGTGACAGTTCCCTTCACCCATTGAGTCGACTACCCTCGCCCATGGGATCATCACAAAGATATGATGTAAAATATATCGCATGTGATGTACTATTTTTCCTGCTTTTATATCAAAAATTAGATGTTGTAAAATACATCACCTCTCCTCTGAAAGCGCTCGAGAGACGATGTATTATACATAATTGGAAATATAGAACCCTAGAATATTGTGTGTTTATTTCTTTGACCCTCATGTGGTATATATAGAGGTACAAGGGGAGGGGATAGACTTGTAGTACAAGATGATGACTCCTAGTCTTACGTATACACCCCTATATATTATACTTCTAACATCCCCCTCAGTCGTGGCAGGAGTGAAGCGGACGCTTGCGACTGGATTTGAATTCCCGCCCTTCCATCCTCTTCTCCTCCTTGTCATCATTGGCGTCCCCTTCTGGTTCCTTCTCTTCCCTCTCGCAGTCACAGCGGGAGTGTCATGGACGCAAGTGACGACATGGATGCTATTGACTGGAGTTCTTGAGTTGTTGTAGATGTTTTTTTATGTCGATATCGAGGTAGCCATTCATGATGTAGCTGTGGTCGAGATGTGGTCGATGTCGTAGTCGTCGTATGTGGTGTAGCCGTATTTGCCGAAGGCGCAAAAAATTGCGCGTTTTTGGTCTTGGGGTTTTAGGTTTTGCGCGGTGGCGGCAAGAATCTCCGGCGGCGGTGGGGTTTTGTCAACACCCGGATTTTTAATTCCAGATGCCTATTATGCCATACATCTCAATCCCAGGAAGATTGTTTTTCCGAGACATAACAGTTGATATCACAGAACATTATTCATCACAAACCATAATCGTCTTACAACACGGGATCTCATGATCCAATATCCAACAACAGTTGATCTACAGATCAACATACCAAACACAGAGCGGAAGAAACGTAGTTGCGGTCCATCTGTTCCACAGGCAACGCTTGACGTCAGGAGACAAGCCTAGTTATCATAGACGTCCTGCTGTCTGTCTTCTTGGTACTGGTGCTCTTCTTCATAGTCTGGCCATTTGAATAGCCAGGGACAAAGCCATGAGTACTTTATAAAGTACTCGCAAACTAATACTAATGTAAGCACTATCAGCTATACTAGGTGTTCTAAGCTCTAGGTTTATTTGCATAAAGCCATTTTTATTTCATAAGCATTTAGTAGTAAAAGACTCTTTATTTGCCTAGCCAAACTCAACTGGAAACATTGGTGTCATTCCCACAACTCTGTTGTGATCAAGTCAAATTCACCTTTCAAGTCACCATTCATTTTTAGAAAACATCTGACAACGGATCAGTATGGCCATCCAACCGTCCATAACCGCGGACACGGCTATTCGAATAGGTTTACACTCTGCAGAGGTTGTACACTTGTGCCACAACTTTTGATTACATCCGTCGGGATAACCCTGAATAATCATAAGTATGCGGATCATCAACCATTAACCTTTCACTTACATACCCTAGTATAGGCACCTCCCCTATGAGCTTGGCCTCCCAGTGATGGCAATCTGCCATCCTGGGAACTGCACAGGGCTTGGGTGGGATATTCACCTCATTTTCACGCCATTTCACATTTCATGGAGGCAGCCTAGGCATAACCCCTATGACGCTTGTTTAGAGGGAACTCATACTAAAGTGCATAAATTTCCAGTTAAGCCCTACCATGATAAGGTATTGTGGGGGTACTCTAAAATTAGAATGGTATCGCATTCGAACCCAATCATCAGTTTTTGTCAAATTCACCATGTCATTCAAGTCATATTCACCTTCAAAATCTTTCAATAGAATGACTCATCATTCCAAGGTTTTCAAAGTCATTTGATTCACATGTTCCCATCTAGAGTAGTCAATTTTAGTTTTAGCACTAGCAACTAGTCATGAGTGGTGCTAACTAACTTGTAGCTTTCTAGGCTAAATTTGATGCTCTTGTAATACTCCACATCTAGACCAAAGTTAACTATGAACAAAATAAAACTTGATAACTAAAGTAAAAGCTTGTAAGATAAAAACTTGGGCTTGGAATCTTTAAGAACAAAATAATATTGCAATGGTGCCTTGCTCTACTAGAGCTTGCATTAGGGTAGCTTGCAAGAGTATAGCTTGCCTTGAGTGGTATAGTGATCAAAGTTTTCCTCCTCTTCTTCGTAGAAGATCTCCTCCTCCTCCTCGTAGCCTTCGGTACTAGCGTCTATAAATGGATACGAGGCATACAATCACCAAACAATCCTTAAGTACTAGACTTAACACTCAATTGGTTCACACAAGATAATTTAGCATCACAACATTCTTAGCATGGTGGTTGGCTTTGTTTTCTTTTAAGAAAAATAATTTCCTCCCATTGAAATATTTATTAGGGTTTCTATTTATTTCCTTTGAGAAATAATTTCCTCTCATTGAATATTACTAAGGGTTAATATCATCAAATAATAAGTATGAGATCATGTTGACCAAAGTCACCACTTCATATTTATTTATTTGGGAAAATGATTAAAATGAGATAATACCTCTCATACAATTTAATCACTATTTTGGAAAGATTTAATATTCTCAAGTAAATAAATATGAGGTCATATAAACTAAAGTAATCACCACATATTCTAATACTTGGGAAAGTGATTTAAATAAGAGGATACCTCTCATAACATTTGGCTAATATTTTTGATAATTTAAATGAGCTAGAAAATAGCCACATAGCCATTATTTACTCTAGCCCATGATCATGGTAAACACTAATGCTATATTTTTACATATTCATGTAGAGTATTTGAAATGTGATTTATGAGAGGTGGAACACCTGAAAATACATTATGGTTGATTTTATAAAAATGTTTGAATTTGGCAAAGGTACTGCCTTGTTATTTTTATTGCAATTGTTCTATAATAAACCAAGGGTTGATACCAGTGGGATTGGATTGATATTTTCATAAGCTTTTCAACAATATTTAATTCATAAAATTTGGCTTAGTAGATCTTTTTCTATTTAATTTTGAATACGGCAGCAGTATTGTATTTCAACTAAATTGAATAATTTGAATTTGAATCTGTGGGCTTTGCGGGAAAGCTAAACGGGCCAGGAGAGGAAAAAGAGAAAAGGCTGGCCCAGCTGCGCGTCTCGCACGCGTGGGCTGCATGACAGTGGGTTCCACATGTCAGCGTCACTTAAATCACCGAATCGGTACGCTGGCTAAGATCCGTTAGATTAGATCCAGATCTAACGGCTAATACGCGTAGATGCACACGTCCGTTGGGAACCCCAAGTGGAAGGTATGATGCGTATAGAAGCAAGTTTCCCTCAGTATGAAACCAAGGTTATCGAACCAGTAGGAGCCAAGAAGCACGTGAAGGTTGTTGGTGGAGGAATGTAGTGCGGCGCAACACCGTGAAACCGGCGCCAACGTGGAACCTGCACAACACAATCAAAGTACTTTGCCCCAACGTAACAGTGAGGTTGTCAATCTCACTGGCTTGCTGAAAACAAAGGTTTAAACGTATCGAGTGGAAGGTGGTGTTTGTTTGCAAAGAACAGTAAAAGCAGTAGAATGTATTCAGATGTAAAGAATGGGCCGGGGTCCACAGTTCACTAGTGGTGTCTCTCCAATAAGATAACTAACATGTGGGTGAACAAATTACAGGCGAGCAATTGACAAATAAAGATTCAATACATATCAACGATGATTACTATGTGATTTAATCAGGGCATTACGACAAAGTACATAGACCGCTATCCGCATGCATCTATGCCTAAATAATCCACCTTCAGGTTATCATCCGAACCCCTGATACGTCTCCAACGTATCGATAATTTCTTATGTTCCATGCCACATTATTGATGATATCTACATGTTTTATGCATATTATATGTCATATTTATGCGTTTTCTGGAACTAACCTATTAACAAGATGCCGAAGTGTCAGTTCCTGTTTTCTGCTGTTTTTGGTTTCAGAAATCCTAGTAAGTAAATATTCTCGGAATTGGACGAAATCAACGCCCAGTTCCTATTTTGCCGGAAGCATCCAGAACACCCGAGAGCCGCCAGAGGGGGCCACACAGGCCCAGATGATAGGCCGGCGCGGCCCACCCCCGGCCGCGCGGCCCTATGGTGTCGTCGCCCCTTCGACCTTCCCGACGCCGCTTCGCCTATATAAAGGTCCCAGACCTAAAACCTCGATACGGAAAAGCCACGGTAGAGAAAGTTCCGCAGCCCGCCATCGCGAAGCCAAGATCCGGGGACAGAGTCTCTGTTCCGGCACGCCGCCGGGACGGGGAAGTGCCCCCGGAAGGCTTCTCCATCGACACCGCTGCCATCTTCACCGCCATCTTCATCACCGCTGCTGCTCCCATGAGGAGGAGTAGTTCTCCATCGAGGCTCGGGCTGTACCGGTAGCTATGTGGTTAATCTCTCTCCTATGTACTTCAATACAATGATCTCATGAGCTGCTTTACATGATTGAGATCCATATGATGAGCTTTGTATCGCTACTAGTTATGTGCTACTCATGTGATGTTATTAAAGTAGTCTATTCCTCCTGCATGGTGTAAAGGTGACTAGTGTGTGCACCGTGTGGTTCTTGTCGTAGGTTGTGATCATGATCTCTTGTAGATTGTGGAGTTAATTGTCATTATGATAGTATTGATGTGATCTATTCCTCCTTCATAGTGTAATGTGGACAATGTGTGCGCTATGTTAGTTCTTGGTTTATTTTGCAATGATCTATTATGCTCTAAGGTTACTTAAACATGAATATCGAATGTTGTGGAGCTTGTTAACTCCGGCATTGAGGGTTCGTGTAATCCTACGCAACGAATGGTGTTCATTATCAAACAAGAGTATATGTAGTACATATGGGAAAGAGTTGTTTATTATGCGATCAATGTTGAGAGTGTCCACTAGTGAAAGTATGATCCCTAGGCCTTGTTCCTAAATACTGAAATCGCTGCTTGTTCTACTGCATGTTTACTTCCTACAATATTACTACCATCAATGCACGCCAGCAAGCTATTTTCTGGCGCCGTACTACTGCTCATATTCATTCATACCACCTGTATTTCACTATCTCTTCGCCGAACTAGTGCACCTATTAGGTGTGTTGGGGACACAAGAGACTTCTTGCTTTGTGGTTGCGGTTGCTTGAGAGGGATATCTTTGACCTCTTCCTCCCCGAGTTCGATAAACCTTGGGTGATCCACTTAAGGAAAACTTGTTGCTGTTCTACAAACCTCTCTCTTGGAGGCCCAACACTGTCTACAAGAATAGAAGCACCGTAGACATCAAGCACTTTTCTGGCGCCGTTGCCGGGAGGAAAGGTAAAAGGTACTCACACTCCGGATCTCGGCTACTAAGCTATTTTCCGGCGCCGTTGTAAGTACTCGAAGCTATTTCCTTTAGACTTTGCAATTGTGACATTTGGTTTCTTGTTTACACTAGTTAGGCATAATGGAAAACAACAAAAATATGAGAGATCTTTATGAACTTTATCTTGAATTAGGACATGATGTGTTTGAAGAAAGAATTAAGAAACCCATGGAACTTTATATGCATGCTAATGGGAATGTTATTACTATGAATGCTTTGAACACCATTGTTGCTAATGCTATGGAAAATTCTAAGCTTGGGGAAGCTGGTTTTGATGAGCATGATATTTTTAGTACCCCAAGCATTGAGGAGAAAATTTACTTTGATGATACTTTGCCTCCTATATTTGATGATGAGAATAATAATGATAGCTACTTTGTTGAATTTGCTCCCACTACAACTAATAAAATTGATTATGCCTATGTGGAGAGTAATAATTTTATGCATGAGACTCATGATAAGAATGCTTTATGTGATAGTTATATTGTTGAGTTTGTTCATGTTTCTACTAAAAGTTATTATGAGAGAGGAAAATATGGTGGTAGAAATTTTCATGTTACTAAAACACCTCTCTATGTGCTGAAATTTTTGAAACTACACTTGTTTTATCTTCCTGATCTTGTTACTTTGCTCTTCATGAATTTATTTGTGTACAAGATTCCTATGCATAGGAAGCATGTTAGACTTAAATTTGTTTTGAATTTGCTTTTTGATGCTCTCTTTTGCTTCAACTACTATTTCTTGCGAGTGCATCATTAAAACTGCTGAGCCCATCTTAATGGCTATAAAGAAAGAACTTCTTGGGAGATAACCCATGTGTTTTTTACTACAGTACTTTGTTTTATATTTGAGTCTTGGAAGTTGTTTACTACTGTAGCAACCTCTCCTTATCATGTTTTTGTGCCAAGTAAAGTCTCTATGGTAAAGTTGATGCTAGATTTGGATTGTTGCGCAGAAACAGCATTGCTGTCTGTAACGAATCTGGGCCTAATTCTCTGTAGGTAACTCAGAAAATTATGCCAATTTACGTGAGTGATCCTCCGATATGTACGCAACTTTCATTAGTTTTGAGTTTTTCCATTTGAACAAGTCTGGTGCCATTTTAAAATTCTTCTTTACGGACTGTTCTGTTTTTGACAGATTCTGCCTTTTATTTCGCATTGCCGCTTTTGCTTTGTTAAATGGGTTTCTTTGTTCCATTAACTTTCAGAAGTTTTGTGCAATGTCCAGAAGTGTTAAGAATGATTGTGTCACCTCTGAACATGTGAATTTTGATTATGCACTAACCCTCTAATGAGTTTGCTTGAAGTTTGGTGTGAAGTTTTCAAGGGTCAATAGAAGAGGGTGATATAATGTGATCGAGAAGAGTAAAAGGTCTAAGCTTGGGGATGCCCCGTGGTTCATCCCTGCATATTTCAAGAAGACTCAAGCATCTAAGCTTGGGGATGCCCAAGACATCCCCTTCTTCATCAACAACTTATCAGGTTTCTTCTCTTGAAACTATATTTTTATTCGGTCACATCTTATGTACTTTACTTGGAGCGTCTGTTTGTTTTTGTTTTTGTTTTGTTTGAATAAAGTTGGATCCTAGCATTCTTTGTGTGGGAGAGATACACGCTCCGCTGTTGCATATGGACAAATATGTCCTTAGGCTTTACTCATAATGTTCAAGGCGAAGTTTCTTCTTCGTTAAATTGTTATATGGTTGGAATTGGAAAATGCTACATGTAGTAATTGGTAAAATGTCTTGGATAATGTGATACTTGGCAATTGTTGTGCTCATGTTTAAGCTCTTGCATCATATACTTTGCACCTATTAGTGAAGAAATACATAGAGCATGCTAAAATTTGGTTTGCATAATTGGTCTCTCTAAGGTCTAGATAATTTCTAGTATTGAGTTTGAACAACAAGGAAGACGGTGTAGAGTCTTATAATGTTTACAATATGTCTTTTATGTGAGTTTTGCTGCACCGGTTCATCCTTGTGTTTGTTTCAAATAAACCTTGCTAGCCTAAACCTTGTATCGAGAGGGAATACTTCTCATGCATCCAAAATCCTTGAGCCAATCACTATGCCATTTGTGTCCACCATACCTACCTACTACATGGTATTTATCCGCCATTCCAAAGTAAATTGCTTGAGTGCTACCTTTAAACAATTCAAAATTTATCATCTCTTATTTGTGTCAATGTTTTATAGCTCATGAGGAAGTATGTGGTGTTTTATCTTTCGATCTTGTCATTTACTTTTGGACTTTCACAATGGACTAGTGGCTTCATCCGCTTATCCAATAACTTTGCATAAAGAGCTGGCAAAGGGGTTCCCAGCCCCAATTAATTAACTTCATTAATAATTCTCTTCACATGTTTTGCTCTAATTCATCAGTAAGCAACTTAATTTTGCAAATAGACACTCCTCCATGGTATGTGAAAGGTTGGAAGGCACCCGAGGATTCGGTTAGCCATGGCTTGAGAAAGCAAAGGTGGGGAGGAGTGTCAACATAATAAAACTAAAATAAAAATGCACTCCTTCATGGTATGAGATTGTTGGCAGGCACCCGAAGGATTCGGTTAGCCATGGTTTGTGAAAGCAAGGTTGGAAGGAGTGCCACCCAAAAATAAATACACTAAAATACATGTGTAAACAAAAGAGAAGAGGGATGATCTACCACGGTGGTAGAAATAACGTCCTTCATGGGAGCCGCTCTTGAAAGTCTGGTTGATAAGGTAGTTAGAGTACCCATTACCATTCGTTGACAACAACAAACACCTCTCAAAACTTTACTTTTATACTCTCTTGATGTTTTCAAAATCAAAGCTCTAGCACAAATATAGCAATCAATGCTTTCCTCTGCGAAGGGCCATTCTTTTACTTTTATGTTGAGTCAGTTCACCTATCTCTCTCCACCTCAAGAAGCAAACACTTGTGTGAACTGTGCATTGATTCCTGCATACTTGCATATTGCACTTGTTATATTACTCTATGTTGACAATATCCATGAGATATACATGTTATAAGTTGAAAGCAACCGCTGAAACTTAATCTTCCTTTGTGTTGCTTCAACACCTTTACTTTGATTTATTGCTTTATGAGTTAACTCTTATGCAAGACTTATTGATGCTTGTCTTGAAGTACTATTTATGAAAAGTCTTTGCTTTATGATTCACTTGTTTACTCATGTCATTACCATTGTTTTGATCGTGCATTCATTACATATGTTTACAAATAGTATGATCAAGATTATGATGGCATGTCACTTCAGAAATTATCTTTGTTATCGTTTTACCTGCTCGGGACGAGCAGAACTAAGCTTGGGGATGCTGATACGTCTCCAACGTATCGATAATTTCTTATGTTCCATGCCACATTATTGATGATATCTACATGTTTTATGCATATTATATGTCATATTTATGCGTTTTCTGGAACTAACCTATTAACAAGATGCCGAAGTGCCAGTTCTCGCTGTTTTTGGTTTCAGAAATCCTAGTAAATATTCTCGGAATTGGACGAAATCAACGCCCACTTCCTATTTTGCCCGGAAGCATCCGAACACCCGAGAGCCGCAGGGGGCCACACAGGCCCTGATGATAGGCCGGGCGGCCCACCCCGGCCGCGCGGCCCTATGGTGTCGTCGCCCCTTCGACCTTCTCGACGCCGCCTCTTCGCCTATATAAAGGTCCCGGACCTAAAACCTCGATACGGAAAAGCCACGGTACGAGAAAAGTTCCGAGCCGCCGCCATCGCAAGCCAAGATCCGGGGACAGAGTCTCTGTTCCGGCACGCCGCCGGACGGGAAGTGCCCCGGAAGGCTTCTCCATCGACACCGCTGCCATCTTCACCGCCATCTTCATCACCGCTGCTGCTCCCATGAGGAGGGAGTAGTTCTCCATCGAGGCTCGGGCTGTACCGGTAGCTATGTGGTTAATCTCTCTCCTATGTACTTCAATACAATGATCTCATGAGCTGCTTTACATGATTGAGATCCATATGATGAGCTTTGTATCGCTACTAGTTATGTGCTACTCATGTGATGTTATTAAAGTAGTCTATTCCTCCTGCATGGTGTAAAGGTGACTAGTGTGTGCACCGTGTGGTTCTTGTCGTAGGTTGTGATCATGATCTCTTGTAGATTGTGGAGTTAATTGTCATTATGATAGTATTGATGTGATCTATTCCTCCTTCATAGTGTAATGTGGACAATGTGTGCGCTATGTTAGTTCTTGGTTTATTTTGCAATGATCTATTATGCTCTAAGGTTACTTAAACATGAATATCGAATGTTGTGGAGCTTGTTAACTCCGGCATTGAGGGTTCGTGTAATCCTACGCAACGAATGGTGTTCATTATCAAACAAGAGTATATGTAGTACATATGGGAAAGAGTTGTTTATTATGCGATCAATGTTGAGAGTGTCCACTAGTGAAAGTATGATCCCTAGGCCTTGTTCCTAAATACTGAAATCGCTGCTTGTTTACTGTTCTACTGCATGTTTACTTCCTACAATATTACTACCATCAACTGCACGCCAGCAAGCTATTTTCTGGCGCCGTACTACTGCTCATATTCATTCATACCACCTGTATTTCACTATCTCTTCGCCGAACTAGTGCACCTATTAGGTGTGTTGGGGACACAAGAGACTTCTTGCTTTGTGGTTGCAGGGTTGCTTGAGAGGGATATCTTTGACCTCTTCCTCCCTGAGTTCGATAAACCTTGGGTGATCCACTTAAGGGAAAACTTGTTGCTGTTCTACAAACCTCTGCTCTTGGAGGCCCAACACTGTCTACAAGAATAGAAGCACCCGTAGACATCAACCCCTTCCAGTATTAAGTTGCGAACAACAGATAATTGCATTAAGTATGGTGCGTAATGTAATCAACACAAATATCCTTAGACAAAGCATCAATGTTTTATCCCTAGTAGCAACAGCACATCCACAACCTTAGAACTTTCTGTCACTGTCCCAGATTTAATGGAGGCATGAACCCACTATCGAGCATAATTACTCCCTCTTGGAGTTACAAGTATCAACTTGGCCAGAGCCTCTACTAGCAACGGAGAGCATGCAAGAACATAAACAACACATATATGATAGATTGATAATCAACTTAACATAGTATTCTCTATTCATCGGATCTCACCAAACACAACATGTAGCATTACAAATAGATGATCTTGATCATGTTAGGCAGCTCACAAGATCTATAACAATGAAAGCACAAGGGGAGAAGACAACCATCTAGCTACTGCTATGGACCCATAGTCCAAGGATGAACTACTCACGCATCAATCCGGAGGCGGACATGATGATGTAGAGCCCCTCCGGTGATGATTCCCCTCTCCGCAGGGTGCGGAGGCGATCTCCTGAATCCCCCAAGATGGGATTGGCGGCGGCGGCCTCTCGAATGTTTTCCGTATCGTGGCTCTCGGACAGGGGTTTCGCGACGAGGCTTTAAGTAGGCGGAAGGGTAGGTCAGGGGCGTCACGAGGGCCCACACTACAGCCGGCGCGGCCTGGGCTTGGGCCGCGCCGCCTGGTGTGTCCCCACCTCATGGCCCCACTTCGTCTCCTCTTCGGACTTCTGGAAGCTTCGTGCAAAAATAGGCCCCCGGGCGTTGATTTCGTCCAATTCCGAGAATATTTCCTTACTAGGATTTCTGAAACCAAAACAAGGAAAAATAGCAACCGGCACTTCGGCATCTTGTTAATAGGTTAGTGCCGGAAAATGTAAAATAATGCTGTAAAGTGTGTATAAAACATTCAAGTATTGTAATAAAAGTAGCATGGAACATAAGAAATTATAGATACGTTTGACGTATCAAGCATCCCCAAGCTTAGTTCCTACTCGTCCTCGAGTAGGTAAACGATAACACAAATAATTTCTGAAGTGACATGCTACCAACATAATCTTGATCAACATTATTGTAAAGCATATGAGATGAATGGAGTGATCTGAACAAAAGATTGCTAACAAAGATAATGACTAAGAAAATGAATCATATAGAAAAACTTTTCATGAATAATACTTTCAAACAAGTATCAATAAGACTTGCATGAGAGCTAACTCATAAGCAATAAATTCATAGTAGAATGCATTGAAGCAACACAAAGGATGATTAAGTTTCAGCAATTGCTTTCAACTTGTAACATGTATATCTCATGGATATTTGTCAACATAGAGTAATATAGGCAATAAGTAAACATGTAAGAATCAATGCACACAACACAAGTGTTTGCTTCTAAGATAGAAGGGAATGGGTAAACTGACTCAACAATAAAGTAAAAGAATGGCCCTTCGCAGAGGGAAGCATTGATTACTATTTTTGTGCTAGAGCTTTTTGTTTTGAAATCATAGAATTTTTTTTGTCAACGGTAGTAATAATTCATATGTGCTATGCATAATACTTTCTACAAGTTGCATGTCTCATGCATAGAGTACCAATAGTGCTCGCACCTTGTCCTACTATCTCGGAAAACACGGATTCTCATCGCATAACATATGCTTCAACCAAGTGTCACAAAGGGGTACCTCTATGCCGCCTGTACAAGTGTCTAAGGAGAAAGCACGCATTGGATTCTCGCTTTTGATTATTCTCAACTTAGACATCCATATCGGGACAACATAGACAACAGATAATGGACTCCTCTTTTCAATGCTTAAGCATTCAACAATAGTTAATATTCTCATAAGAGATTGAGGTTGTATGTCCAAACTGAAACTTCCACCATGATACATGGCTTTAGTTAGCGGCCCAATGTTCTTCTCTAACATATGCATACTCAAACCATTTGATCATGAAGTCCACTACTTCAGACAAGACGAACATGCATAGCATCTCACATGATATCCAACAAAGATAAAGTTGATGGCATCCCCAGAAAACATGGTCACCGCTCAACAAGCAACTTATAAGAATTAAGACACATAACTACATATTCATCACCACAATAGTTTTTAAGCTATTTGTCCCATGAGCTATAGATTGTAAAGGTAGAGGAATGAAATTTTAAGGTAGCACTCAAGTAATTTACTTTGGAATGGCAGAAAAATACCACATAATAGGTAGATATGGTGGACACAAATGGCATGGAGTTTGGCTCAAGGTGTTTGGATGCACGAGAAGCATTTCCTCTCAGTACAAGGTTTGGGCTAGCAAGGTTGTTTGAAGCAAACACAAGTATGAACAGCAAAACTCACACAAGAACATATTGCAAGCATTATAAGGCTCTACACTGTCTTCCTTGTTGTTCAAACACTTTACCCGAAAATATCTAGACTTAGAGAGATCAATCATGCAAACCAAATTAAACAAGCTCTACAGTAGTTCTTCATTAATAGATTAAACTACATGATGCAAGAGCTTAAACATGATCTAAGAGAGCTCAAACAATTGCCAAATTGTCAAACCATATGCATCATTTTCCAATTCCAACCAAATAGCAATTTAACGAAGCAATAAGCTTTCGCCATGAACATTAAAGCACAATTAAGAACACAAGTGTTCCATATGAAAAAGCGGAGCGTAATATCTCCAATATAAGAATGGCGAGATCCAACTTTATTCAAAACAAAAATAAAAACAAACCGACGCTCCAAGTAAAGAACATAAGAATGTGACGAAATAAAAATATAGTTTCACTAGAAGTGACCTGATAATGTTGTCGATGAAGAAGGGGATGCCCAAGGCATCCCCAAGCTTAGATGCTTGAGTCTTCTTAAAATATGCAGGGATGAACCACCGGGGCATCTCCAAGCTTAGACCTTTTCACTCTTCTTGATCATAGTATATCATCCTCTTCTCTTGACCCTTGAAAACTTCTTCACACAAACTTCAAGCAAACTCATGAGAGGGTTAGTGCATAACCAAAAATTCACATATTCAGAGGTGACACAATCATTCTTAACACTTCTGGACATTGCACAAAGCTTCTGAAAGTTAATGGAACAAAGAAACTCATTCAACATAGCAAAAGCGGCAATGCGAAATAAAAGACAGAATCTGTCAAAACAGAACAGTCCGTAAAGATGCATCTGGGCTGGGCACTTAACTTGCTCAAATGGAAAAACTCAAAACTAATGAAAGTTGCGTACATATCTGAGGATCACGCTCGTAAATTTACAGATTTTTTCGAATTTTTTACAGAGACTTATGCCAGAATTCGTGACAGACAGCAATGCTGTTTCTGCGCAGCGATCCCAAATATAACATCAACTTTAACATAGAAACTTTACTTGGCACAAAAACATGATAAGGAGAGGTTGCTACAGTAGTAAACAACTTCCAAGACTCAACAAAGCAAAAATTGCTGTAGTAAAATAAACACATGAGTTATCTCCCAAGAAGTGCTTTTTTTAACGCCTTTCAGCTAGTCGCAGAAAGTGCAAATCAAGTAACATCAAGAGTAGAAGCATCAACATCATAACTTGTTCTAATAATAGAATCAAAATGCAACTTCATTCTCTTTCTAGGGAAGTGTTCCATACCTTTTTGAGAGGAAATTGATATTTAATATTACCTTCTCTCATATCAATAACAGCACCAACGGTTCGAAGAAAAGGTCTTCCCAACACAATAGGACAAGATGCATTGCATTCGATATCCAAGACAACAAAATCAACGGGGACAAGGTTATTGTTAACCGTAATGCGCACATTATCAATCCTCCCCAAAGGTTTCTTTTTGATTAACATCCAAATAATAATTCTTCAATGGTGGCAAGTCAAGCATATCATAAATCTTCTTAGACATAACAGAAATACTTGCACCAAGATCACATAAAGCATTACACTCAAAGTCATTGAATTTCATTTTAATGATGGGCTCCCAACCATCTTCTAACTTCCTAGGAATAGAAGCTTCAAGTTTTAATTTCTCTTCCCTAGCTTTAATGAGAGCATTTGTAATGTGTTTTGTAAAGGCTAAATTTATAGCACTAGCATTGGGACTTGTAGCAAGTTTTTGTAAGAACTTTATAACTTCAGTAATATGACAATCATCAAAGTCTAAACCATTATGTTCTACAGCAATGGATTCATTGTCACCAATATTTTGAAAAATTTCAGTAGTTTCAGGCAATTTTGTGCGCTTTGCACTAGGAGTAGAAACATTGCCAACATCAATTATTTTACCATTGATAGTAGGAGGTGCAGCAACATGTGAAGAATCAACATTACTAGTGGTGGTAATAGTCCATACTTTAGCTACACTAGGAAATATGCCCGCGCGTTGCGGCGGGTTTACTTCTACACGCAACTTCTATCAAAAATATTGGAGAATATGTTTTTTTGTTAATTTGGGTGTGTCTAACGGTGTCCATAAATTTCAATCACCTAAATTGCATATTTGAGAATATTTTTTGTAACTGTTAGGTTTTAACACACAATGTCCATAACTCTCAGTCACCTTTTTTTTAGCTAGTTTTCATATATTTTATAATAATATAAAATATATGAATCACCTAAAGAAATTCATTGTGGTGGTTCATTAAAATATTATGCTGGGATATGGCTACCTAAATTCAAATACAGTTTCAATGTAAATAGCTTGTACCAGAACATACATCAGCAAGATCGATTGAGATATGGATATAATAGAAGATGTTGAAAATAAAACACCAAATATAATCAAATTGCTAAAGAATTATTACATGGAAAATTCCAGCTCAATTCTGACGAAATGAAAGCACACAAATATACACGTGTGCTGTTGCCTGTTCATTTAGAATGGACGATTTTTTTTGTAGCAATGCAACAACTCTATGGGTTCATTTAGAAGGCATGAACAAATTTAGTAGCGATGCAACAACTTAATGTGCATCTACACTGACAGTTAACTGGCAAGAATGTATCTCATTGTATTCCCATAATCCTCTGCCTCTAACCAGATATAATTAGTGAATATACTGCACCAAACCTCCCCCACTTATCTACCATGGATCAAACCATGTGCACTATTAAGCCATTTTTCTTTGTGTGAGGTTCTATGACCGTCGTCATCAATCTTAACTTTCCAATCTCTGGTATTCAGTAGCTCATAATATGAGCGTATGCTTTTTGTAGAAAAATAGCACGCAGAGTGTTATTTGTTTTCTGAAAAAAGTAAAGCAGCAGAAGGGCCGTCACATCCAACACAACAGTCGCGTAGCTAGAACCAGCCCCGCGCCCGTTGCAGTCTCTCTTAATTTTCAATCCCCAAATCCATCACTTGATTTCGGAAACCTCCACCAGCAATATCCGCCGGCGACGCTCCTGTCTCACTCATGCTGTGGCCGCTACCTCTCTCATCCCCTTCCTCTCTCGATTGGGCGCCAGCTGTTGCTGCTCAGCCCCTCTGCAACCACGGACGCAGCCAAACCTTACTCCATCTATGCGCAGAAGCTGGACCTGGACGCCCTCAGTGGCAACAGAATCCGCTCCTCATTCTTTCTCGCCCAGTCGATTCGGGCCGTGGAGCAGAGCCACCCGTCGGGTATACTAAGGGGCACCGACAGAGGAAAACGCGGTCACGGTATCGAGCTCATCGTGGTGGTTTCTTTTCTCTACATCTAAAATTCTCTCAGGAAGGGCGCAGCACCATCAAGGGCAGCGTTCGAGGGAACTCGAGTTCGCTCATGATCAGGGTGAGAAAGAAAAACGATTCCTCAATCTGTCGCCTGATCCCGACACATCACCAACAATCGCCCCTGGCGCTGCTCTGGCGCCGCTCCTGTAACACTCGTGATGTGCCCGCCGTCTCTCTCCAGTCCCCACCTCATCCGTTCCGGGCGGCGCCTAAACTCCGGGACCTGATCCACCCTCTGGTGGTGCAGCCTCGAACTCGAAGTCCCGCGCCGCCGCTTCCGATGCAGCCAAAGCTGGGACGGAGTCCTTTTTATTGATGAAACGAACGGGCGAATTGGAGTCGACTCTGATCCGGGATTTTCTCTGCGCTGACCATGAAAGTTGCGAACCAGGGAAGCTAGGGGCGTGGCCTTGACTCACGTACGGACCAATCGTTATTGACTTGGCGGTGGCAGGTGGAGTAATTTCACTGAAAAACAGGTTTAAAAATAGACGGACCAACAAGAAGCCCTTTTGCTTTTATTATTAGGTATAGATTATTTTCTTTAGCAAGTTTTTCTTTTTCTTCTCTATCCCACCTAGCATGCAATTCAGCCAACAATCTAATATTATCATTAATTCGAACTTGGATGGCATTTGTTTTAGCAAACCTAGCATCTTCAACTTTCTCAGGCATAACTTTCAATTTTAAAAGATCAACATCAAGAGCAAAACTATCAACCTTAGAAGCAAGAATATCAATTTTACCAAGCTTTTCTTCAACAGTTTTATTGAAAGCAGTTTGTGTACTAATAAATTCTTTAAGCATCACTTCAAGACCAAAGGGTACACTCTTATTATTATTGTAAGAATTACCATAAGAATTACCATAACCATTACCATTACTAGAACGGTATGGCCTAAAGTTGTTGTTACCATAATTATTCCTATAAGCATTGTTGTTGAAATTATTGTTCTTAATGAAATTCACATCAACATTTTCTTCTTGAGCAACCAATGAAGCTAAAGGAACATTATTAGGATCAATATGAGATCTACCATTTGCAAGCATAGACATAATAGCATCAATCTTATCTCCCAAAGAAGAGGTTTCTTCACAGAATTTACCTTCTTACCTTGAGGAGTTTTTCAGTGTGCCATTCAGAGTAATTGATCATCATATCATCAAGTAATTTAGTTGCGGCGCCCAGGGTGATGGACATAAAAGTACCTCCAGCAGCTGAATCCAATAGGTTCCTCGAGGAAAAATTCAATCCTGCATAAAAGGTTTGGATGATCATCCAAGTAGTCAGTCCATGGGTTGGGCAATTCTTTACCAAAGATTTCATTCTCTCCCATGCTTGAGCAACATGTTCATTATCAAATTGTTTAAAATTCATTATGCTACTTCTCAAAGATATAATCTTAGCAGAGGATAATATTTACTAATAAAAGCATCTTTACATTTAGTCCATGAATCAATACTATTTTTAGGCAAAGAAAGCAACCAATCTTTAGCTCTTCCTCTTAATGAGAAAGGAAACAATTTCAGTTTTATAATATCACCATCTATATCCTTATACTTTTGCATTTCACAAAGTTCAACAAAATTATTAAGATGGGCAGCATCATCATCAGTACTAACACCAGAAAATTGCTCTCTCATAACAAGATTCAGTAAAGCAGGTTTAATTTCATAGAATTCTGCTGTAGTAGCAGGTGGAGCAATAGGAGTACATATAAAATCATTATTATTTGTGCTAGTGAAATCACACAACTTAGTATTTTCAGGGGTACCCATTATAACAGTAGTAAAGTAAACTAGGCAAATAAAGTAAAGACAAGTAACTAATTTTTTTGTGTTTTTGATATAGAGAGCAAGACAGTAAATAAAGTAAAGCTAGCAACTAATTTTTTTGTGTTTTGTTTAAGTGCAGCAAACAAAGTAGTAAATAAAATGAAGCAAGAGAAAAACAAAGTAAAGAGATTGGAAGTGGAGACTCCCCTTGCAGCGTGTCTTGATCTCCCCGCAACGGCGCCAGAAATTTAGCTTGATACGCGTAGATGCACACGTCCGTTGGGAACCCCAAGTGGAAGGTATGATGCGTATAGAAGCAAGTTTCCCTCAGTATGAAACCAAGGTTATCGAACCAGTAGGAGCCAAGAAGCACGTGAAGGTTGTTGGTGGAAGAATGTAGTGCGGCGCAACACTGAAACCGGCGCCAACGTGGAACCTGCACAACACAATCAAAGTACTTTGCTCCAACGTAATAGTGAGGTTGTCAATCTCACCGGCTTGCTGAAAACAAAGGATTAAACGTATCGAGTGGAAGGTGGTGTTTGTTTGCAAAGAACAGAAAAGTAGAATGTATTCAGATGTAAAGAATGGACCGGGTCCACAGTTCACTAGTGGTGTCTCTCCAATAAGATAACTAACATGCTGGGTGAACAAATTACAGGTGAGCAATTGACAAATAAAGATTCAATACATATCAACGATGATTACTATGTGATTTAATCAGGGCATTACGACAAAGTACATAGACCGCTATCCAGCATGCATCTATGCCTAAATAATCCACCTTCAAGGTTATCATCCGAACCCCTTCCGTATTAAGTTGCGAACAATAGATAATTGCATTAAGTATGGTGCGTAATGTAATCAACACAAATATCCTTAGACAAAGCATCAATGTTTTATCCCTAGTAGCAACAGCACATCCACAACCTTAGAACTTTCTCACTGTCCCAGATTTAATGGAGGCATGAACCCACTATCGAGCATAATTACTCCCTCTTGGAGTTACAAGTATCAACTTGGCCAGAGCCTATACTAGCAACGGAGAGCATGCAAAAACATAAACAACACATATATGATAGATTGATAATCAACTTAACATAGTATTCTCTATTCATCGGATCTCACCAAACACAACATGTAGCATTACAAATAGATGATCTTGATCATATTAGGCAGCTCACAAGATCTATAACAATGAAAGCACAAGCGGAGAAGACAACCATCTAGCTACTGCTATGGACCCATAGTCCAAGGATGAACTACCCGCATCAATCCGAGGCGGGCATGATGATGTAGAGCCCTCCGGTGATGATTCCCCTCCGGCAGGGTGCCGGAGGCGATCTCCTGAATCCCCCGAGATGGGATTGGCGGCGGCGGCCTCAGTAATGTTTTCCGTATTGTGGCTCTCGGTGGGGGTTTCGCGACGGAGGCTTTAAGTAGGCGGAAGGGTAGGTCAGCGGGCGTCACGAGGGGCCCACACTACAGGCCGGCGCGGCCAGGGCTTGGGCCGCGCCGCCCTGGTGTGTCCCCACCTCGTTGCCCCACTTCGTCTCCTCTTCGGACTTCTGGAAGCTTCGTGCAAAAATAGGCCCCGGGCGTTGATTTCGTCCATTCCGAGAATATTTCCTTACTATGATTTCTGAAACCAAAAAGCAGAAAACAAGAACTGGCACTTCGGCATCTTGTTAATAGGTTAGTGCCAGAAAATGTAAAATAATGTTGTAAAGTGTGTATAAAACATTCAAGTATTGTAATAAAAGTAGCATGGAACATAAGAAATTATAGATACGTTTGCGACGTATCAACGGCTGATGCTTGTCGTCGTCGACGACGAGCACGACTATACTGGCAGCGAGCAGGGGGTCGGCGGCTCACCGGAGGTCCGGCGATGATCGGCGTTGACGCAGCTAGATGTTGTCGACGACGACGAAGCTCCTGGTACCAGCGGCTGCTCCTGGGGCGGCTCCAATCGACGGCTTCTTCTGCTACAGCGCCGCGGTACTCCGGCGATCGATTGGGGCACGGTGGGCTAAATTGGGCAGTGGCGATGCTCGAGGATGCTCAGGGAGAGGAGAGGAGGAGATTGGTGTGGAGAATCTGAGAAGGGGTGTGATCCTTTTATAGCGAGCAAGAGGGGGCGGCTCGGCATGGGCAGGTCATCCATGGCGACGATGCTACATTGGCGGAGAGGCTTGGGCAAGGACGGCGTGTTGTTCTTGACATGATTGCGAGCACAACGGGCTTCGTGGCACAGAAAATGGAGGTCCGGTGCGAGCATGAGCATGACGGGAGCTGGCAGAACCGTGGCGGAGGACATCGACGATGGCGACGGCGACAGGGCTCTCCGGCTTGAATGGGCATGTCTGGGAGGTTGCTGGTGTACTGGCGAGTGCGTGTGCGAGAGGAGAGAGCGAGGAGAGGTCAGCAACGATGGGACGAGGCGATGCTCTGGCGCGCTCCGGGGCGTGGCCATGCGCGCGCTGGCATCACTGGCTGACATGGGCACGTCCTGTGCCGGTCAGTGCTCGCTTCTCCTTGGCCAAGGGCTTGCTCCATCGTGTTCAACAGAGAGAGGGGAGTCTCCAGGACATGGTGATGTAGGCTAGATGGGAGAGGAGAGGAAGTTGGCATGGTGAGGTCATGAGTGCATGACATGAGCAAGGTTTGGTCATTTCTCTCCTTGGAACAGTGGTGCAAGGGCATGGCTTGATCCAGGGGATGTAAAAGGACAATGATGATCACAAATGATCTCTGGTTTAGGCAAAAATCCAAAGGATAATAGAGTGTATGCACATAACCAGATTGTGCACACCATGTGTTTGATGAAATGGCCGAAAGAACTTTAAATTTGAATTTTGCCAAACTTTTTCTTGGGTGTGATTCTAATAATGTTTGGCACACCTTGGTGGCCTTGGTTTGAAAAATGAAATTGATTTGTGAAAATCAAATTTGGTATGATCTAGAATCTGTTTCAATGTTGCAACTTTGCATGCTTGTAATAAGAATTTGAAAATGAATTTGCAAGGTTGGTCTTCACCAATGTGATCACCTTGATGAGTTCTTGGATGAGGAGCAAAGAATTGGGAAACTTTAGTTGAGAAATTGTTTATTACAGGGGCTCAAAGTAGGCACCCTGATGTAATTGTCACAAATGACCATTATCATATGTGACTTGGTTTTGATTTTTCTTTTGATTTGTTTTGCATTTCTTTGATTCAAATGTTATTATTTTGAGTTTAGTAATGTTTCCAAATCATTTACACAAGGTAAACATGACCTAGTTTAAGATTTGTAAATATGGCCATAGGCCCATATATGATTTCATTTTTATTTTCTTTTCTTTTTCTTTGTTTCTCTTTGATCCAAATGATCATGGTTTAGGGTTTATTGAGTGTTAGGTTAAGTTTGTTAATGATTTCAAACCATTTAAGTCAAGTATACATGGCATAGCCCAATATTTGCAAGTATGGCCATTTGCTCACATAAGACTTTACTTTTATTTGATTTTCTTTTCTTTGTTCCTAAATGATTTTGAAAATGGTAGGGTTTAGGGTTTAGAAACAGGTTCAACACTTTAAACAAACAATCATGGAAAAAAATCACCTCATACATGCATGAATACTATGCTCATAAAGCAGTTCAATTTAAGTTTTTGATGGCTCCAAAATTTGAAAAAAGAGAAATTCATTTTCTTCTTTGTTTTAAAATTTGTGATGTTACAGGTTTTGTGTCATTGTGCGGCGGCGGCAGTGGGTCTGCGGATGGGTTTTTTTCGTAGTGCGGCGGCAGCAGCGGGTCTGCAGCGGCGGCAACGGTTCTGCGGCGGCGGCGGGGTTTTTGTGTCGTAGGTGGTGACGATAGTGTTGACGAGGATGTCGACAGAGACCATGTTGACGTAGACCTTGGTGATGTAGTTGTTGATGTAGAACTCGATGTAGATCTTGGTGTAGTCGTACAACTTGACGTAGTTGTTTGGGTCGGTGTAGTTCAGCTCGATGCAGTGCAGATCTTGTTGTTCCCGGAGTTGCGCGTGAAGTTTCGTGCCGGTACGGTGCAGATTTTGGTGAAGACGTGCCTGAAGATGCGGCGTGTTGATGTAGATCTGCCGATCGAATCGCGGATGTAGTTGTGCGCCGCCTGTGAACTCGATGTAGAAGGGATCGGTGTCGTGTAGATCGGTGCCGTGTAGAACGCTGTCTGGTTGATGTAGCAGACGTGCTGGCGCGCATGACTGATTTTGCAGAGCCCCTGCCTAGCCAGCAGTTGCTCGTGGAGCTGGCCGTGCGCTCAGGGCTGATTGTTGATGTAGAGCCCCATGCGCGATGATGACAATGAAGTGATCGAAGAACCAATCTGCCACCGTTTTTGACCGGAGAGGATAGTCGTATCTCGAAAAATCTAGGAATTTTATTGGCTAAATCGGATCTAATCTAAAGATAATTCAAAATTTGGATCTAATCTAAACTAAGAACCGATCAGATCTTTGATCAAAACCGGGTGCCGCGCCTTCGAGGAGAGATTTCTCCGGGGGCGGCGCGATGCGGAAGTGGGGGGAGGACCTAGGATCGGCGCCGTGAGGCTAACCGCCCTGATACCAAATTGGAAATATAGAACCCTAGAATATCGTGTGTTTATTTCTTTGACCCTCACGGGGTATATATAGAGGTACAATGGGAAGGGATAGACTTGTAGTACAAGATGATGAGTCCTAGTCTTACGTATACACCCCTACATATTATACTTCTAATATACATAACCTCAGTTAGAAAACTTCAAATAAAAACTGAAACTTTTGCATATTTAAAACTTTGACAACTAAATTAAACATCCATAGCTTTAAGCAGATATTTTATACATCCATAGATCGACACTAGCCATAATTTGACACTAATAACTCAACATTGACACTAGATACCGATGAAATTCGATAGTCGGCACTCCGACAGTACACACTAGAAACTCGATACTCGACACTAGTCCTAGAAACCATCATCCTCTTCGGATGATTGCCCTTCAACCTCGTGGACGAGATCATCCCACATGTCGGTATCCATCTTCGTGCTCGAAGCGTCTCCGGCAGCTGATGTAGTCGATGCGCCGGCGTCCGAAGCAGCGACCGAAGTAGACATACCAGTGGCCAAAGGAGATGCGCCGGTGACTCAAGGTTGCTTCATGGCTAGGATGGCATATTACTCGAGTTCCTGCGACACGTGCTCGGAGTGTTTGGTGCGGAACTCTGCCATCACCTCCTTGTCGGCCTGCAGAATCGACAGTCGCATGTGGAGCTGGCGCACATGCCACTCCTCCTTGCGACCAACGGTGGTGAACAACGGTGCGAGGAAGTCCGCTTCCTCCCGGCTGTGAACATCGAGGAAGTTAATCGGCATGCTCGCTCCATCGAGCCGCCACACCATCGCATCGTACGCTCAAGCGGTGAGCTCCGGTGTCTCGAAGGTGCTGAGCCGAAGCCGGTAGCCGTCGCGGGTTAGTTAGGCGGCCCAGCAGCTAGAGGGGCGCACGCGCACGCCGAGGAAACCCGAGCTACTGCGTGGGCGACGGCGGTGCATCATCGTCAGGCGTGGCGTGAATCGATGACGGTGGCGATGGATATGTGGGGGAAGGCGCGGCGCAGCCGGTGGTGACCTGATCTACTCGCGGCAGGGCGCGACGGTGGCTGGCGAGGTGGCCGGTGGCGGCTTGGCGCAGGAGGAGGCCAATCGCGTGGGGAGGGGTGAAGACAAAGTGACAATTGGGCCATGGAGCGCGGCCGGTTTTATGCGAACACTAGTGGAAAACTGGGCTTCAGGCCCGGTTCGTTTGGGGCTTTAGTCCCGGTTTTCAAACCAGGACCAACCAGGCGGGACTAAAGGGTCCCCCCTTAGTCCTGGTTTAAATATGCACCGGGTCCAAAGGCCCCGCCACGTGGTGCGGCCAGGGGGCTCGTGGTACGAACCGGGACTGGAGGGTTTCTGCCACGGCAGAAAATTGCCGTTTCTGCCGCGCACAAGCTTAGGGTGGAGCAGCTTCCTGCGGCTGAGAAACTGGGTGTTTCTCTGCCGCGGCTGAGTTTCAGCAATGCATACATCATTCAAGAAACCACAAAACATCGTCATGAATATATAGACATCGTCAACAGTACACGTAATGCATGCATGTTTACAGTATAAAGTCGGACCTCTTTACTAAATCTATCTCATATATGCCTAAAGTCGACTACGAATTTGTCGATCAAGATCTATGAACTCCCGATAGTACTCTCCATTTGGGGCAAGGGCCTCGTCAAGAAAGAATCCCGCAAGTTCCTCTTGAATTGCTCGTATGCGATCCTCCGTAATGAGAGTGTCCCGCAGGCGTATCATCTATATTAAAAAAGGAGATCAATATATATGAATGGAACTCAATACAATTGATGGTAATAAGATTAATTGTGAAATATTGTTCACGTACACGAGTGTGGTGTATAGCTTCCTCCGCATCCCTGTGACATGCCATCTCACGAATGAAGTCGCAGACGTAGTATCCACATAAGTTATTCCCGGGTTCCACCCTCATACACTTTACGAAAAAATAGTTCGATCAAACTAATAATCAAGCATCGTATTGAAACAAAATATCAAAGAGATTCACGGACATAGCTATGTATATATTCCTACTTACATGGTAATCTTTAAATGTAAGCTCCGGTTTGTTGGAGATATGCCCAAGAGGCAATAATAAAATGATTATTATAATATATCTTTGTGTTTATGATAATGTTTGCATACCATGCTATAATTTTATTAACCGAAACATTGATACATGTGTGCTATGTAAACAACAAGGAGTCCCTAGTAAGCCTCTTGTATAACTAGCTTGTTGATTAATAGATGATCATGGTTTCGTGATCATGAAAATTGGATGTTATTAATAACAAGGTTATGTCATTAAGTGAATGATATAATGGACATACACCCAAATAAGCGTAGCATAAAATCACGTCATTAAGTTCAGTTTGCTATAAGCTTTCGATACATAGTTACCTAGTCCTTCGACCATGAGATCATGTTAATCACTTATACCAGAAGGGTACTTTGATTACATCAAACGCCATTGCGTAAATGGGTGGTTATAAAGGTGGGATTAAGTATTCAGAAAGTATGAGTTGAGGCATATGGATCAAAAGTGGCATTTGTCCATCCCGATGACGGATAGATATACTGGGCCCTCTCGGTGGAATGTCATCTGATTAGCTTGCAAGCATATGAATGGTTCATAAGAGATCACATACCACGGTACGAGTAAAGAGTACTTATCAGAGACGAGGTTGAACAAGGTATCGTGATACCGATGATCAAACCTCGGACAAGTAAACTATCGCGTGACAAAGGGAATCGGTATTGTATGTAAATGGTTCAATCAATCACTAAGTCATCGTTGAATATGTGGGAGCCATTATGGATCTCCAGATCCCGCTATTGGTTATTGGTCGGAGAGAAGTCTCAACCATGTCTGCATAGTTCACGAACCGTAGGGTGACACACTTAAGGTTTGATGTTGTTTAAGTAGATATGGAATATGGAATGGAGTTCAAAGTTTTGTTCGGAGTCTCGGATGGGATCCAGGACATCACGAGGAGGTCCGGAGAATAAGATTCATATATAGGAAGTCATATTCCAAGTTTGGAAATGATCAGGTGCATTTATGGCAGGTTCTAGAAGGTTCTAGAAAAGTGCGGAAGAAATCACCATGGAAAGTGGAGTCCCGGAGGGACTCCACCTTGCATGGCCGGCCAAACCCTAAGGGGGAGGAGTCCCAGGTGGACTCCCCAAGGGTGGCCGGCCAACCCCCAAGGAAGGGGTGGGAGTCCCACCTTGAGTGGGATTCCCCCTTGGGTAGGTTTCGTACCTATGGTAGGTTTTTGTTTCGGGTCTTATTCGAAGACTTGGATACCAACACTTGGGGCTTCCACCTAATGAGGGGCCAGGGGGCCGGCCACCCTTAAGCCATGAGTTGGCCGCACCCCTCTCTCTCCCCAAACCCTAGCCTCTCCTCCTCCTCCACCTCTCCCGCATACGCTTAGGCGAAGCCCTGCCGGAGTTCTCCACCACCACCGCCACCACGCCGTCGTGCCGGGATTCCGAGGAGGATCTACTACTTCCGCTGCCCGCTGGAAGAGGGAGGAGGACCTCGTCTTCATCAACACCGTACGTGTGACCGAGTATGGAGGTGCTACCCGATTGTGGCACCGTCAAGTTCTTCTACGCGCTTTTGCAAGCGGTCAAGATCTTCTACGCGCTTTTGCAAGAGGCAAGTGATCGACTACATCCACCACGAGATCTAATCTCGTTAGGCTTTGGAAATCTTCGAGGCTTAGTCTCATGATCTTCTCGTTGCTACCATCTACTAGATTAGATCTTGGCTTGTGTTTTCGTTCTTGCGGTAGAATTTTTTTTGTCTATGCTACGAATCCCAACACGGTTTCCATTGACCCGTAACAGTTTTGGTGAACCGTTTCCAAGCCCTGCCGGCAAAGAAAAAATGAGTAAATGAGTTATTGATTAGTTGATGATATCGTCGAATTAGAACAGATGAAGATGCCGATACGAAATTGATTGAAATTACCTCTGGAGCATGGCAGCCATGTTCGCCCATTCCGCATGTTCTTTACGTTTCGAGTCCATGACAAGTACGACTCCTTTCTTAAGATCAATGATTAGGAGAATAAAGTGGAAGCTGCACAAGCATAGCTCAATGATTAGGAGAATAAAGTGGAAGCTGCACAAGCATAATGTATGTTATAACACTCACTTGAAGTTGTAGGGAAAGAATATATCCTCTTTGTATGCTTGCTTCTGTAAAAACATTAGCATGTTGTCCTCTGTGTCCTTGGGGTAGTCTCGAACCGTAACTACATGAACTGTGTTTGGGTCAATGAACCCGATGTCATGGAGCTTGCCTCTTTTGCATTCGAGCTTCTTCATTCTGCATAATTAATATATAGCGTACACAAAGAATATAGTGAGGATAATTGTTAGTGAAATGAATGAGCTGAGCTACAGACTTAATTACATAAATAAATCACTTACAGGCAGTAGCAACTGATGACAGCTTTGTCGAGGGCGTCTTGATTGAATAACTGAAATAGTTCTTCAAGCTCAAGGTTTATCTCCTCCTTCCCCCGGAAGTAATGCTCATCTCTAAGTGAGACCGTGAGGTAGCGATCACCTCTTCGACAGGCTTGCAGGTACCATTCATGCAACCTTCGCATCTGAGTCCCTAGATGCGCGAGCTGGCCAGGTTTGACGAGATCATGTCTGTATCTATGCTTGTTTACGACTTGAGCCATTGGATAGTAATCTTGGTACTGAACATCTGCTCCCTGGCATCTAGCCTCCCGTTCGATCATCGATGCCGTCTCTGGATCATCATAGGGCTGCACGACGAAGTGGGGTATGGACTGATTGTCTTGTTGTCCAAGCTGGGCGACTTTTTTCGCTTTGCTCGCTCTAGAGGACTGTCCAAGAGAGCGGTCATAATCACTTCTCAGCTCAGCTCTCTTTATTTTGGTCTCGGCAAAGTGCTTCATTGTATTCGGTGCTATAAAAAACTTTGGAGGCTTCTTTGGTGCAAGAAACGCCTTTTGCTCATCAGTCATCTCATTTGGTAACAACTGTGGAGTCTTGGCCCTCTTAGGAGCTGATGATCTGTTTGGAGCTTCAATACTTGCCGCGGTACTACTCTTCCTCTTTTGCTTAGGAGACGGCGAAGCCTGAGGAGACGGCTCATGCACATGACAATCATCACGCATAGGAGAATCATCATCGTGCAGAGGAGAATCATCACGCGGAGGAGACTGCGGTGGAGTATTCTCATGCGGAGGAGGCTGTGAACGAGATGGAGGTGGCATGCTTGGCTTCGAACCTGGAAACACAATGTTCTCCTTCCACCATTGAACGGTGGTTCTACGGGCTTCTCCCAGTTCTTTGATTTCCCCATCTTCACCTGCAGGTTGCTCAAGGACCAACTGCTCATAATCTTCCATCACTTCATCCACCATCACAACAGCAAAGTCGTCTTGGACCGGACGACAATGGTAAGTCCTTGTAGGTAAGAGAATGCCGACCTCCGCCTTGAAGGATAGGTTGAAACATTTACCATATAGCTCACAAGGACGGATCTCAGTTAGATCATCCAGGGGGGTAGCGAGGAGGCTCGATCACCTCATCATCAATATTGTCCTGCTGAGTGGAAGCTACGCTGCTTTTCCGGTGTTGAGATTGCAGCGGAACAATAGCATCGAGCAATGCAGCATCTACATGTTGCCCCTGAGCCATCTGGGATGTAAGTACTTCGGTTACTTTGGCAAATTGGGCTTGCAGGACGCTCATAGAACTCTCTAAGGACGCTATGCGGTCTGTTTCCCTTGCCTTTCTCCTCTCATGGCTTTTATCAGGAAATCTCTTCCTTTCCGGAGCAAAGCCATACTTCCACGGAACGGAGCCTTCTGTGCCACGTGTTCGTCCGCCGTGTTCTTTGTTCCCAAGGGCGCGTGTCAGCTCATCGTCCTCTCTATCGGGCCGGAACCTCCCCTCCTGCACGTCCTTATGTGCTTTTTCCAGGGCTTCAATGGGGTGCTTCAGATGTGCTTTCTTATAGATACACTTCCCACTACAAGGGAAAGGCCTACCGCCGGCGCACCTAAAAGGCCCATTGCCGGCGCACCACGAGCCCGCCGGTGCGAACGGGCCGGTGATAAGAGGCTACTGCCGGCGCACCAACCAGTGCGCCGGCGGAAGTTCATCTACTGCCGGCGCACCAGCGGTGCTTCGCCGGCAAAGGTCTTGTTCCACCGGCGCACGTGCCACTGCGCCGGCAGTAGAGCTTCCAGCACTGGCGCGTGCGATGTGCGCCGGCAGAAGGGCATTGAGGTGCGCCGGCAGTAATATTCGAAAATTCAATTTCGCGCTTTTTCCAGCATATAACAATTCATATTTGCATATTTATATAGCAGTATATAACAGTTCACATTTAGACAGCAGTACATGCAATATGAGAAGCACATAGAGAGCCAAGTTTCATTTCGGTATCAATACACAAATACGCAAGTCTCGTTGATTCATACAACACATGTGCATATGCAACACCGAAGGACGAAGTTTCACAAAGTTAGAAGTCTCGGTACATAGTCGTCACAAGTGTCGTCATACACCTCCCAATGTAGCTACTAACCTAAACTACGATCACATAGAACATGACCAACATGGTCACGATGACCATCATCACGAAGGCCATGGTCTTCATCCGGTTCCTCCTCATGTCCCTCATCTCTCCCGCTAGATAACGGGCGTATCTTCCTTCCGCCTCCACCCTAGTGGGGTATCCCTTGTAGCTGTTGCCACTGAAGCGGTGCACCTGTCTCCGACAGTCCTCCCAGTCGTCGTAGACTCCAGGAACCCTCCCCTTGTACACGACATATGTCGTCGGCATCTCCATGCACAAGACAAATAAAACGTTAGTACCAATGCAATGAACAAGTGCGAACTCAAATAAAAGACAAGTAGTATGAACTAAATAGCATGTGCCTCATACTTTGTTGGTCGAAATAAATAATAACATACAGGGATGGGGTCAGCGAGGCTAGGTAGGATGCACAATAGATTGATATTTGTGGCCATCACACCAAGCCTCACTGGCCCCACCCCGGAGTGTACAAGTGACCAAACATTTTAATCATCGGCCAATGCAATTAAGAAGTGCGAACTCAAATAAAAGACAAGTAGTACGAATTAAATAGCGTGCCTCATAATTTGTCGGTCGAAACACATATTAACATCCAGGGATGGAGTCAGTGAGGCTAGGTAGGATGCACAATAGATTGATACTTGTGGCCATCGCACCAAGGCTCACTGGCTCCACCCCCGAGTGTACTAGTGACCGAACATTCTAATCATCGGCGAACTCCAAATACGAGGCAAGTAGGGGTCGAGTAAATGCAAATAATTATTAAGGTATCTACGCCATAATCTTGAAATATATAGCAAAGTAAATGAAACTATAGACACATGTTCACATGCACATCCATACAACTAAATAAAAGCAACAAGTCGATTCTATGGGAATATGTAGCAAGTATTACAATACGGAAGTTCAAAGACATATCGTTCAAGCTGTAGCAATATTGTTCCCGTCGTAGGATCAGGTTGTACGCCTAGGGGGAATGGACGGCAGCCCTCAAGCGTGTTGAACGGCCTCTCATCACGCGACATCTCCAAGCGGAGTTCTATCTCGTCATTAGGTGGTAGACCGTAGCCGTAGAAGAACTCGCCAGACCTTTTGTTGACATCATGCACGATTACCGTGCAAATGAACTGCTGGATGCGACTCCAGTTCTTTCTAATCTCTCTATCAGGGGCATCCGCCATGTTTACAAACCTCTCTCTGAGACTCTCTGGCAGCAACATGTCATCTGCGTACTTTATGTACTCCTGCATCTGAAGGATGGCGTACCACGCGTCCATCCCATTGTCTTGCTTCGACTGCCTGAGGCAGGGGAAGTTGGTTGTGTGGGTTAAGACCAAGCCTCCTCGGGATTTCCTCTCTACTTTGAGGGGGCCTGCCTTGTTGGCGAAGCCGGTGAGAGCATCATTGAGAAGGGCCCTGATGTTGGTGTAGTCTTTCTTCTTGTCCCTACCCGAGTCGAGATAGACTGCATGCGAGTGTTGCGGGTGCACGACGATGAGGGTGCAGTACATGTCTCTGCGGAAAACACACGGATTAACCTTTGGAAATGCAAATGGAGATATAGGATAGAATGGTGATGGGGACTAGTGTGTGATTACTTACTCGGGGAAGTAAGGGATGAGAATGGCGCCCTTCTTAATGTTCGCCAGCATGAAATCCTCGACCTGCCGTGTGGCAATCGCCCGATCCCCAGCGTTGCAGATGATGCTCTCCCGCATATAGAAGGGGTCCATTATCGCGATGGTCGGCGTCCCCTCCTTAACGATCTGGGAAGACAAGCTAAGAGCAACTAGGCGAACCACACTAAAGTGGAGCATTTGCATGCGATAGATGCTGAAGATGTCATTGAACCGGATGAAGCACAAGTCCGCGGGGTACTTCTCGACGAAGTTCATGCCAGTTGGCACCTTCGCCACGAAGAGAGGGTAACTTGGATTTTTTGATTTGAGAAGCTGCCTCTCCAAATACTGGACTTGGTTATGCAAGCTCGCCATATCCCCGGTGAGTAGGTTGAGGACATGCTCCGGCAGCATCGGTTCACCCAAGTGATGCAGAGGTCGCCAATTGTTTGGCAACTTGTCAAGGAGTGCCACCTTGTCCTTGTCTTTGGCCGCCGCCTTGTCTTTGGCGTCCTTCTTGTTTGCCCTCTTCCTCTTCTTGGGTTGTAGTACTGGACCATCTCCCACCGCCGTAACCGTAGCACGGAGTGTGTTTGGGCTCAGCATCTTTTTGACGGCGACGGCGGCGACCTCCTCGGGATTTTCCTCCTCAGCCGTTTCTTGAGAATCGAACAGCTTCTTGGAGCACCCAAATTTCGGGGCCGGCGCATCCTCATGGACAACTTGTGAAGACGTAGGAATATCCCATTGGAAGTCTTCACGTTCGTATTCCTCGGCCTCTGGCGCCGCTGGCTGTTGTGGTGGGGCGCTGACCACCGGCGCCGCTGGCTGTTGTGGTGGGGCGCTGACCACCGGCGCAGCTGGCTGTTGTGGTGGGGCGCTGACCACCGGCGCCGCTGGCTGTCGTGGAGGGACGCTGACCTGTGGCGCCGCAAGGTGCTTGTCTTTGCTTGTCGTCGACCCCGAGTAGGTGTTGATCCTAATTAGGGTCTTCGGCCATAGCAGTACCCAACCCTTCAGTGAGGCAAGATTCAACGGGTCTTCGTCATCGGCACCATGCGGTTGATTAGGAGGAAACAAATCCTCATAGCCCGGTAACGCCCGATCCACTTCAACCCGGTAAACGTCATCCTCCATATCTCGTGTGTGCCACTTCTTATCCAGGGGCCGAAGGATGGACCCCCTCGCGACGTCTTTGAGTTCGCCGTTTACTCTCATCAGGAAGGTGCATGGCGTTGAGAGCGCCTGCGAGAACATGTGTATGGCGTTAGAGAGAGGGCAAGGATGACGAAACTAATATATTAACTTGATGTACACATGGGTTAATTACCGTGAGGGCGTTGAGCTCGGCTAATGTCGACGGGCCGGCACATGCGGCGGCGGGCGTGCAAGTGACGGAGGGGCTGCTACCCGGCATGGACGGTGAATCCCTAGCACCAGCGACATTGCCGGCGGCCGGAGGAGTCTCCATTATAACATTGTCATTGCCGGCGGACGGCGGCGCCATCGAGTTGCTGCCGTCGAAGCTAACCACTTGCATTTTCGGGGGGGGGCCTTGTTTGCCACCCTCATACCACGCGTGTAGAGCGTTGAAATCTGCTTGGACTGAAGCGGCGACTTCAGCTTTGACTTCAGGTACGAGCGTAGCTTTGAGTTGTGGTACCAGTTGCGGTACCAAACCAGCTTGGACTTCGGCTAGGATTGACTCCCTCATTTCCTCCGCCTCCCGCTGCTTCCTCTCACTGCGCGCATTTTTATCGTCCGCAGACGACAAGCCATAGTGACCATGCTTGTAGCCTGTACCGGCGCCAGCCACACGGCCTCTATGCGGCCTTCTCGTCGGTGAATGCTCATTAACGATGTTTAGCGCCCGTACGAGAGGCTTGTCCCAGGCTACCCTGCCCGTCGACGCCTGGGAGGAGGAGCCTTCGTCACATTGAGAAAGTTTTTGTCTTTCTTCTTCCTGCGGAAGAAACGCGAACCATTTAGAAATGTTGCTACTATTATATGAACGATACTTGATCTAATTAAACCGGTAAATTGCTTACCAGTTTTTTCTCCAACGCCAGGACCTTCTTGTCGTTCGTGAACCAAATTATGTCGGTTACGACCTTCGGGTCCGTGACAAGTTCCCCGGTTAGTTTCTTCTTATGGTACCGGGACCTGATGAATCTTCTTTCAAGCGGGTCCTTGTACTTGAGCCAGGGGTTCTCAATGCCGGCATTTACATACGCCTCGTCCTCCTTCGCCCAATAGGGCTCCTTTCCCTCGTACCCACGGCTCCCAAGGTTGTGGTTGCCGATGTTAAGCTCCCGCATTTCCTTCCCCCACAACTTGCGATTCTTGGTTGCTTGTAGCTCTTCATTGGCCACAAAAGCATCAAAGTCCGCCTGGGAGACATGCGGAAAGGCGGAGTGGACCTCTTCGAAACCTTTGCCCTCAGCAATCAGCTTCCGCACCATGTACTTGTAGCTGCTGAGGTGTTTGGTGAACTTCAGGAGGGCTTGTGAGTTCACAATGTTATTGGTTTGATCAGTGGAGGCGTAGTCGCCTAGGAACTTGTATCGTGAGTGCAACCTCGCAATGAGCTGGGCTCGCAGAGGCGCTTTGCTCTCAGCTCGGAGGTCCGTCTCGTTGAGATTGACGACCTCTCGGAGGATACATGCCAGTTGGTTGCCGTACCCCTTGGCAACATCCTTAGGCTCCTTCGGCAATCCACTGGCGGGGTCCACCTCTTTGACTGTGTCTCTGCCGGTGCCGACCGTGTTTTGGCGCCTTGCCTTCCGCGGCCTCTTGGAACCACTTGTCCCGGTGCCACTACTCCCGGCGGCGCCGCTAGGATCGTCGCCGCTTGTCTCGCCGCCACCCCCGGCGGCGCCGGTTGCCTCGTCGCCGCTTGGCGCGTAGGTACTACCCCCGGCGGCGTCGCTTGCCTCGTTGCCGCTTGGCTCGTCGCCACTACCCCCAGCGTCATCCTCCATCTCATGGTCCTCGTCGCCGCCAACACCAGCGGCCTCGGCATCCTCCTCCGTCCTAAAGAAGTGCCTATTGTAGTGCTCCTCTAATTGTTCTTCAGACGCCATGGTGGCTTGCACTAATAGAAGATGAAAAAGAGTTAGAATTCACGGAAAAATTCGGCATGACCTTTGCTAAAAATTGGTCATGCCGAGTGCTAGAATTGCCGGAACGGAAATGAATCGACATTCCGGCACTCAATAGCAACTCAATCCCTGTAACAGAAATGCAATTCACATATATATAGCCATGAACACCATAACCATCAAATTCTCACACTCAGACAACAACAGCTTTAGAGCCCTGGACACTTACAGTAATAGCACTTACAGTAACTACTGACTATGTTCTCTGTATTAAGAAAGAAATATTCCAGTGAGTCAGTGACAGAATTTCATCATGCTAGCCCTGGATTCAAACCAGAATTCAAACACTAAAATAAAAACCAGAATTCAAACACTAAAATAAAAACCAGAATTCAAACCATCTTTAGCATTTTACACCTTAACCATTTTACATCAACACCATGCTACTCTATGGCTACATAATTAAAATTGGTTTAGTGTCATTTCTCATTTGTGGATTATTAGAAAGCTCCAATTATATTTCCTTGATGTGAAAAATGAACTAAATGAACTAAATTTCAAACCAGAGAACAAATTCATTTTCTTTTCTTTTTTTCAAACCAGAGAATAGCACTTGTTCTTTTTATGAACTAAACCTACTGCTAGCACTTGTTCCTTTTAAATTAAGTAAACCTACTGCTAGTGAACACTTGACAGCATCCATTGATATAGCACATTTTTTCAAACCAGAGAATAGCACTTGCTCTTTTTTCAAACCAGAGAATAGCACATTTTTTCATTAAGCATTATTAAACCAGATAATAAATGTGATGCATGCCTAACCCTAACACTTGCTACTGGTGGCATTTGATGCTTGGCAGTTCTTGGCAGTAGGCATTCAACCATGGTGGTTGTTTGATGCTAGCCCTGGACACTTGCTACTGGTGGTTGTTTGATGCTAGCCCTGGACACTTGTATGTATTCAAAAATAAGAAGCAAATATAATACATAACAGTAACTAGGTGCATTAGAAATACTGACTATGTTCTCTGTAGTAAGAATGAACCCATCTTTAGCATGAACCCATCTTTAGCATGAAGCAAACCAATGAATTTTATATATCAAATTCTCCAGGTACTGCAAGCATAAAAAACCCTACTGCCTAGCTACCTAGGTACTGCAAGCATTTTTATTTTCATTTTCTTTATTTGCAACCAGTGAGCATCAACATGAGCATTCAACCATGGTGAACTAGCTAATTAATATTCTCTTGCTAATTAAAATTAGCTAGCACAACCTCTCTTGAAAACCAGATAAACTAGCTATGATGTACTTGTCTTTTTTAACTACTGCTTATTAAAATTGCTAAAATGAGAGAATCTACACACTAAAACATGTCATATTGCAAGCATTTTTTTTTGCAAGAAATGATAATATGTTGTTGTTGCCCCTGTGGGACATACTCTCATAGTTAGTCAAAAGTTTTCCCTGAGCTCCTTGTTGATAACAAATTTTGTGAAATTTCTTGTTAACTAATTCCTCTACTTACAAATCCTGTCCAAGCAATTCCTGTCTATGTTCAGAGCAAAAGACCCAAAATTTGCATAAGGGCCAGTTTGATTGTAAGTGCAATTGCAAAGTTCAGAGCAAATTGCAAAATATAAATCATTACCTTAGGCTAAATGAACCAGAGAACAAATTACTAGCAAACCAGAGAGCAAATTGCAAAGTTCAGAGCAAATTACTAGCAAAACCTAAATGAGCTAAATGAACCAGAGAACATTACTGCTTAATTACAACAGAAATACAGCCTTGGTCCTAAATCCTAAACCAGAGAACTAGCATCAACCATGCATAGCACCAATTTAAATCCATTTTAGCAAACCATTTTAGCAAACCAGAGACCAAAACCTAAATGAACTAAACCAATTTAGCTAGCAAAACCATTTTCATTTTCATTTAATGAAGAACTAACATACTGCCTAGTGTCTAGTTTTTATTTTCAATAGCATTTCAGTAGCATCTGCATTAGGCATTTCAGTAGCATCCTACATCTCAATTTTTCCTTACTGCAACCAGAGAGCATAAACTATAAACCCTAAATCGACCAGAGCACATCAAGAACTATAAACTACTACAAGAACTAAGGATTTTCTTACTGCAACCAGAGCACATCAAGCATTCTTGCAAGAACTACTGCAAGCACTAAGGATTCGAATGCACATCAAGCATTCTTGCAAGAACTACTGCAAGAATTCGGAGGCAGAGAGAGGGAAGGAAGAGGGGGATGGATAGGGGAAGGGAGAGGGGTTCTTACCAACGGCGATGGTGGCGACACCCTGCTGCTCCTCTCCGCGACGGTGGCCGGCGCGCAACGCCCTCCTCCTCCTCTCGGCGACGGTGGCGATGGTGGCCGGCGCGTGACGCCCTCCCCTCCTCTCCGCGGCCACGCCCTGCTCCTCCTTGCACGGCAGCTCCGGCGTGCAGCGAGGTCTCTTGGTCCAGGGCTTCCACGCGGCGGCGCTCGAGATCGACGGTGGCGGCGGCGCTCGAGATCGACAGTGGCGGCGGCGCTCGATTGGGAATGGGGAGGGAGAAGAGGGTCGCGCAGCGGTTAAGTCCCAGCTATAGCCGGACCCACATTATTGCCGGCGCACCACATGGTTGGTTCGCCGGGGACAACTTAACCCCGGCGAACCAAACAGGTGGTGCGCCGGCAATAAGGTGAGCCCGGCTATAACCTGGGACTTGTCCCCCAGCCCTGGCTGGCCATTTCCTTTTCTATTTTATTTTATTTTTCTTCTTTTCTTTATTTCTTTTCACTTTCTTTTATGTTTCTTTTCTTTTCCCACAAATCCTATACTATTTTATTTCCTTCTCTTTTCAAGATAATAACCAAGCAATATGAGTTAATTAGGCATTACAAAAAAATATTTGAGTTATAGGAAAACAAAGCAAATATGCATGAGTGTTATTAATTATGCAAAAACAAAAAGATATATGTGAATTACATACACACATAATATTGACCAACACAATATTAATTAGTCATACATAAAATATTGGCCATGACCATATGAGTTAATTATGCATTACAAAAGCAATATGAGTTATAGATTGCAAATAAAGTTTTACATCATCGATTGAGAAGAGTGTTTCGCTTTCTTCTTGCTTTTCTTGCTCGTCGTTGAATAATTTAGCCCCGTGTCGTGACTTCTTCTTTTGAAGGGTCGACCTGACCTCGGTAGCGTGGTCCTGCTTCTTCTTGTGGTGTATGTTGTGTCTTCATCCTCGGATTCTTCCATCATTGGGTCTCCGACTTGTCCTTCGAAGTCTTCCTCGTTGGCGACTCCATCCATTCCGACGATGGTCCTCTTGCCTCTCCTCACGATAACACGGCTAGGCCTGGATGGGTCGGTTATGAAGAAGCATTGGTGCACGTGTTCTGCCAGTACCCATGGCTCATTCTGCGCGGTGGCGTTCGTGGACTTTGATTTGTTGGCTTCGGGTAGAAACATGGTGGTGAAATACCGGTCTTCTTTTGTGACGTTCTTAGCCCATCTGATACGGAACATCGGCACTTTCTCCCCAGCGTAGCTAAGCTCCCAGATTTCCTCGATTCTTCCGTAGTATCTAGTCTTTACGTCACCCGTCCAGGAATCCATCGTTACCCCTGAGTTCTGGTAAGCACTGTTCTTGTCTTTTTCTTCCGTGTAGAATGTGTACCCGTTGATATCGTACGCTTGGTAAGTCATGAGGTTGGGCGCGGGGCCATGTGACAAGGCCAATACTAGTTTATCCTTGTCAGAATCCATTGGTGGGGGATTAGCATCAATGTGGTCTTTGAACCAGCGCGCGAAAGAGGAGTTGTGCTCTCTGTATATTTCTGCTTCCGTCATCATCGGCTTGCCACTGTTCTCTATCATGGTTTTGTGCTCTTTCAACCAAGGATCGATCAAGTCAATGTGTTGTAGCGCTACTAAGTTGGCCCTGTCAAAGTCGGAAGTCCGACCAGACATGTGCACGTGCAGTTCCTTCCTTCCATTTTTGTGGCCTACTCCCTCGAACCTGCGGAGGTGCTTGTTTTGAGGCAAACCAACAGGGTCCTCGATGTCTAGATAATTCGTGCAGAAAGAGATGCACTCTTCGGTGAGCCAGCCCTGTACGATGCTTCCATCCGGATGTGACCTGTTACGAACGTATCCTTTAATGACCCCATTCATTCTTTCAAACGGCATCATGTTGTGTAAGAATGCCGGCCCTAGACTGACGATATCATCCATGATATGGACCAACAGATGGACCATCACGTCAAAGAATGCAGGCGGGAAGTACATCTCAAGCTCACATAGGATCACCACGATCTCTTCCTGGAGCCTTGCGAGTTTCTTCACGCTTATCGACTTCCGAGTTATGACGTCGAAGAAGTTACAGAGCCCAGTCAGCGTTGCACGGACATGGTCATCCATTATACCTCGGATTGCAACCGGAAGAATCTGCGTCATCATCACGTGACAGTCATGAGACTTCATGCCGCTGAAGTTTCGTTTCTTGGGGTCCATGTATCTGCTTATTAGCCCGGAGTAACCGAAGGGCACTCTGACTCCTAGAAGGCAATTGAAAAATTGATCGACCTCGGCCGGACTAAAAGTGAAGCAGGAGGGGGGACAGTAATAGTCTGGCTGCTTAATCCTTTTGCGCTTCTGACCGCCGTCCGCCTCCTCCTCCGACTGTCCCTCTTGGGCCGCCGGGATCTGAAGCTCTTCCCTGATGCCCAAAACTTTCAGGTCGTGTCTTGCTTTCGGCCCATCTTTGGTCCGGTCCGGCATGTTGAGAAGAGTGCCAAGCAAGCTCTCGCACACGTTCTTTGTAATATGCATGACATCAAGGCAGTGAGGTGTATCGAGAATTTTCCAGTACGGCAAGTCCCAAAACACGGACCTCCTTTTCCATACACCAATGAGCGGCGTCGTCACCGTTGCCTTTTTCTTCTTCTTCTCTCCAGGCTTTTGACGTATCTTTCCCGGCGGAGGGCACTCCTTCCAACCTTTCAGTAATGTATCGATCTCTTCGCCGCTCTTCTTCCGTGGAGGTCCTCGGGGTTCATTTGTACCATCGAACAGATCTCCACGCTTTCTCCACGGGTCAGTCTTCTGTAGCCACCTTCGATGCCCCATGTAAACTGTTTTCGAAGAGCCGGGATCCTTACCAAGCTGCAAAAACATCGTCTCTTCCATGCAC
Source organism: Lolium multiflorum (assembly GCA_030979885.1). Taxonomy (NCBI): domain Eukaryota; kingdom Viridiplantae; phylum Streptophyta; class Magnoliopsida; order Poales; family Poaceae; genus Lolium; species Lolium multiflorum. The sequence goes on along the minus strand of JAUUTY010000579.1, from coordinate 56,889 downwards.
CTGACACATGCCTTGTGTCCATGGCACACCTGGCACGAAATGTAACCGTATCCGAGGTAGTCCTGCACCGTCGTGATCAACGCGGCTCTCAAAGGGAAATATTCTTCCGCGACGGCGTCCCATGTATCTACCCCTTCCTCCGCCCACAACGTTTCAAGCTCCTCCTTTAATAGTTCGAGATACATGTTGATATCGTTTCCTGGCTGTGTCGGCCCTTGAATTAGCATACTCATCTGTATGTACTTCCTCTTCATGCACAGCCAGGGCGGGAGGTTGTAGATCCATACAAACACGGGCCATGTGCTATGTGTGCTGCTCTGGTTTCCGAACGGATTGAATCCGTCCGTGCTCGCACCCAACCTGATGTTTCTGGGTTCTGCCCCAAAACTTCCGAATTCATTGTCTAATGCTTTCCACTGGCTTGCATCCGAAGGGTGTGTCAGCACTGGGTGCTCAATCCGATCTTCATCATTCAACACTGCCTCCTTTCTTTCAGCGTGCCAGCGCATGAGCTTTGCTTCCTTGCGGTCCGCGTAGAACCGTTGCAGCCGGGGGGCGAGCGGGAAGTACCACACAACTTTCCGAGGAGCTTTCTTCTTCCCTTTCTTGTACCGTTCAGCGTCACACACAGGACATTTGGTCTTGTCCACGTGCTCCTTGCGATACATGATACAGTCGTTGATGCAGGCGTGATACTTTTCGTGGGGTAAGTCGAGAGGGCACGTGATTCTCTTGGCCTCGGCTAGACTACCAGGACACGTGTTCCCGGCAGGAAGGAGATCTTTCACGTATTCCAGGATGTCGTCGACGCTTGTGTCCGTCCATCCGTGTTTCGCCTTCATCTGCAGCACATCGAGAGCTACTCTCAAGCGAGACTCCCCCAACCCGCGACCTGAGTCGTACAACGGAGTATTCGAGTCTATCTCCAGTTGCTCAAGCTTTGATTTCCGCTTGGCGCCTTCGTCTTTTCGAGAAGCAGATCTTGAAGATGAGGGTCCCGCACGACTGAAGCTAGCGGCACCTCTTCGTCGTCGTCAAGGTTATTGTCATCGTCAAGGTTATTATCGTCGTCAAGGTTATCGTCTTCTGCGACAAACTCTTCATCGTCATCAATGTCATGATGCCCTCCTTCTTGCCGGCCATTATTACCACCTGCTGCCGTCGCCCCATTGACCTCCGCGCCATCATCGCTCATCCATTGAGTGTGTCCATGCATGAAACCATTAGTGAGCAGGTGCCCCTGCAATTTTCCTGAATACGGGTCAAACCATTTCCCTCGTTTGCATCTCCGGCACGGACACAATACCTCCGTGCGTTTATTTTCATACATGTCGATGATCGCGTGTTTCAGATATCTCATCACGATGCTTTCACTCATCTCGATAACCATTCTCGCCTGCATGGTAAGATTACATAATTCATTAGAACCATGCATCCGTCGGTAGTTTTCACGGAAAATTTCGGCATGACCTTCCTACACGGTAGGACATAGGAGCGCCAGAAATGTGCCGAAACGGAAACTTGAAGAATCAACATTTCGGCGCAACGTTGGCAACTCATTTTCAACGCCAACACACACACAAGCACAAGCACAAGCACAACATATATATATGCCACACACGAGAGCTTTTCTTCAAATGTCCAACATACATTGATACATTCCTTAATTTGTTCATTAATCACCTATTTGTTTGATATATTCGTCAACAAGATCGAGACGTCGCGCCGCTACCACGACGTATGGAAGCCGACTTTCTAGATCTAGATCTAGATTGAGCGGTCAATGCGGGATAGTAGATCTAGATCTACATAGGGGGATGTGGGAGATGCATGTAGGAAGGGAAGATTTGCTCAAAAAATATGATTTTGTTTGGTCAAATTGGTGAAATTGGGGATAGAAATGGGCAAAAATGAGCTGGGTTGGGAGAAGCCTCGGGTTTGTGTGAAGGAGTGGAGTAATGGTAGTGGGGGGAGTGGTTGTTGAGCAGAAATAACTGCCCAGGTTACTGCCGGCGCACCAGGGCATGGGTGCGCCGGCAGCACATAGCCCTTTCGGCTATATCACCCCCGGGCCAGGCCCAAGAATCATTGCCGGCGCACCAGCCCAGGGGTGCGCCGGCAATAGCCCTCGCCGGCGCACCACTCGCCGGCAATGATTCTTGGGCCTGGCCCGAATCGGCCGAGGCCATGCCAGGAAATAGCGCCGGCGCGTCTGCTCCTCTGGTGCGCCGGCAGAAGGAACGCATCCCCGGCGCGGCTGGGAAGAGGTGCGCCGGCAACACATGCCACCGGCGCACGTCCTTGGTGGTGCGCCGGCACCTATTGCCTCCAACTATAGGCTTTTTCCTAGTAGTGTCCTTGTTTCTGGGTCTAACCTTCCCCCAATCCCGTAGAACCACTCCTTACACCGTTCGATCCAACCGTGTGTCCCTAATCGGATCCCTTTCCTGATCAGTTCCGCCTCAGCTGCCTGCCACTTAGGACGGTTAGCCCTGTAGCCACCTGGACCCAAAATTTGGTGATATTTCTTCAACGCAGCATTTGCCTTATTTGTTGCCGACCTTTTCTTAAATTCTTCTGACTCCGTGTTGTACTTCACGAATTCGTCCCAGTGATCTTTTACCTTCTCAATGTCCGGAGTCTTTTTCTTGATAATGGCGCCACTAGTAGGGAAATGCTTATAGGTGGAGCTTAGTTCTGGCGCACAGCAGAAATGCGCCACGAAGATTTTGTGGCGCACGAGAAAGGATGCCACAAAAATAAGCATTTTGTGGCGCACATCGAAACGTGCGCCACAGAATTATGTGGGGCCCACATCCTGCCACCACCAATTATTAGTGTAGGTATTTCTGTGGCGCACATGGCATGCCGCCACAGAAATAGTTTCTGTGGCGCACTGCTGGTGCGCCACAGAAGTTGATTCGTGGCACACCAGCACAAGTGCGCCACAGAAATAGCGCCTTCTATATCCAACCGCACCCCCCCCCCCGCCCGTACTTCCTCCTCCACCCCTCTTCCTCTCCCTCCCGCCGCGCGCCGCCGCCTTCCATGGTGAGCGTCGCCGCCGCCGCCTCCTTCCTCCGCGAGGGCCGCATGCCGCCACGCTCCACCCATCCCCGCCACCAGCAGCACAAGCCGCTGCGGCGTGGAGGAGGAGGGGCCGCCGCATGGAGGAGGAGGGGCCGGCTCCGCGTCAAGGAGGAGGAGCCGCCGCGTCTTCCTCCTCCTCCACCCCTGCCGTCATCGTCAACCTCCTCCTCCACCCCTATCGTCGGTGAGCTCCACCTCTCCCCTCCCCTCCCTCTTCCTCTACCCCTGCTCTGGATGTGTTGATGTTGTGCTCTGGATGTTGTTGTGCTCGATCTGGATGCTGTTGTGCTGTTGTTGTGCTTTGGATGCTGTTGTGCTCGATCTGGATATATTATTTCCATTCTCTGCATGTGATGATGAATCATGTGGATGATGAGCCTCTTGTATTGAATTGGCAGCAATTTATAGTCCTAGCTTGCTCTAAGATTCTACAGAATGCAGAAATAGTACTACTAGTTGTTTGCCAGTATTAGCACAAGTGGTTACTGCTGATTGCAGATGCTTGTGTTTGTGTTGTTGTATGTTTGGAGCAAGCAGCTGGCATGGCATGTGAGAGAGAACATGAGAGAGTTCTTGGGGTCAGAGATGATGGCAACATCAGCACTGGTCCTGCATTGGTCCTGCTTTGAATTAGTAAGATCAAGTAGTGGCTTGAGTTCCTGTTGGTAATCAATACCAACAAAGAGCTACTTCATTTTAAGTAGAATTTCTTTTAAGGACTCTAGCTAGATTAGAGGGGAAAAAGATTGCTGCTTTGTTGCCTATGATAATGGATCATCAAATGTTTCCCTTTGTCCCTGGTTGCCTCCTTAATTGATGCCTTATGATCCAAATGATCCAAGTCCCTTGCATGATCCCATTTGTCCCTAATGTTGCTTAAGATGAATAAATTCCCTCTAATCACCATTTGGAGATCAAGACTAGTTCTTGATTTCCATTAGCTAGACTCCAATATTAAAAATGTCTCCCAAATATGGAGACAAACATTTTAACATTACCCCAATGTTATTTCTCTCAAATGGACAGTTTCTGATGGTATGCTTGCTCCTCACTGTACTTTATCAATTCCCTACTGATCCTAAGTACCCATGAGTGTTCTTCTGCTGTTTAGTTACTGTCAACACATGTGTTTGCATGTGTGTGTGAGCTGCTTGTAGTGTCACTTGACTGTTCAAGTTTCAATGTTGGTTACTTTTCCTCTAGTGCAAGAAATGGTTGAGCAGATGTTTATCCACTGTTGGCCTTTATTCTTGGTAGCTCAAAGTGTCATGCACTTACTGGATCATCAACTTTTTCTCTTTGTCCCTGGTTGCCTCCTTAATTGATGCCTTATGATCCAAATTACTATATTATTGGATTGAGTGATATGGCTACTGCTTGTTTGCTCTCCAAATTACCAAGTGATGAATATATAATCCCTTTGGAGCATCTGCCCCATGCTATATATGTGTATTTGACCATGCTTATGATGGATTTCTTTTAAGGACTCTAGCTAGATTAGAGGGGAAAAAGTTGCTGCTTTGTTGCCTATGATAATGGATCATCAAATGTTTCCCTTTGTCCCTGGTTGCCTCCTTAATTGATGCCTTATGATCCAAATGACCCAAGTCCCTTGCATGATCCCATTTGTCCCTAATGTTGCTTAAGATGAATAAATTCCCTCTAATCACCATTTGGAGATCAAGACTAGTTCTTGATTTCCATTAGCTAGACTCCAATATTAAAAATGTCTCCCAAATATGGAGACAAACATTTTAACATTACCCCAATGTTATTTCTCTCAAATGGACAGTTTCTGATGGTATGCTTGCTCCTCACTGTACTTTATCAATTCCCTACTGATCCTAAGTACCCATGAATATCTGGTGGTGTTCTTCTGTTGTTTAGTTACTGTCAACACATGTGTTGGCCTTTATTCTTGGTAGCTCAAAGTGTCATGCACTTACTGGATCATCAAATGTTTCCCTTTGTCCCTGGTTGCCTCCTTAATTGATGTCTTATGATCTATTTCTTGTTGGCTTTGATGAAAATAGAGATATCCACAGTAGGGGATCATGTAAATGAATGCCACTGTGGTATCCTTTGAAGAAAAAGGACTGTTTCTGATGGTTTTAAAAGGCTAGGTGGTGCTAGGTGATTAAGTTGGCTACCAAGACTTGTCTCATCTGGTTAGCTGGGATATGCTATGTGTTGTTGCTTGTTTAGGCATATCTATCACTTACTGGATTTACTGGTTCTTGATTGGCCTCTCTTTTGCCAGCATCACTTGGTCTATATACCAAGTGATGAATAATCCCTTTGGAGCATCTGCTCCATGCATGCTATGTGTGTTTGAGCATCTTGACTTATGTCACCATGGTTGCTGGTTTGGTGGTGTTTTTGTACTTGCCGATGATTAGATGGTTGGTCGATCACTCGTACACTCGGGGGTGGAGCAAGTGAGCCTGGTGTGATGGCACAAATATCAATATCTTGTGCATCCTACCTGGCCTCACTTACTCCATCCCTGGATGTTAATATTTGTTTCGACCAACAAAGTATGAGGCATTCCATTTAGTTCATACTAGCTACTTCTTAATTGCATTGGCCTTTCTTCCATTTTAGTGCCGATGATTAAATTGTTTGGTCACTTGTACACTCTGGGGTGGGGCCACTGAGCCTGGTGCGATGGCACAAATATCAATCTCTTGTGCATCCTACCTGGCCTCGCTGACCCCACCCCTGAATGTTAATATTTCTTTCGACCAACAAAGTATGAGGCATATGATATCTAGTTGAGATACCACTTGGCTCTTTCTTCCATTTTAGTGCCGATGATTAGAATGTTTGGTCACCTATACGCCGCAATATACATTGTAGACGGGCCCCCCTTTCCCCGGCCGCCGTTCCGTGAACGAGTCTTTGACGAGACAACAACGCCGACCTGCCTCTCCGGCGCAGAACCACGCCAGTCCCAGCCGCCTCTCTTGTGGCCGCGTCTCCTGCGCCCTGCACTCTTCGCCTTCTTGCCCGGTGAACAATAGACTGATCGTTGGAATAAGGAAGCCGATGACGGCCGATCGCAATCTAATCTTGCGACCGGCCGTCATCGGTTTCCTTATTCCAACGATCAGTCTATTGGTTCACCGGGCAAGAAGACGAACAATGCAGGACACGGGACATACGACCACAAGGGAGGCGGCTGGGACTGCCGTGGTTCTGCGCCGGAGAGGCAAATCGGCGTTGTTGTCTCGTCAAGGACCCGTTCACGGAACGGCGGCCGGGGAAAGGGGGCCCTTCTGCAAAGTATATTGCGGCGTATACTGCAACTATGGTTTCTGACCATAGTATTTGTGTTGACCAACAATGTATGAGGCACTTATTCCATTTTGTCATTCCATTTGCTTTGGTATTTTCAAAATGCCGATGATTAAAATGTTTGGTCACCGTACACTTGGGGGTGGCGTAAGTGAGCCTGGTAAGATAGCACAAATATCAATCTCTTGTGCATCGGACTTGGTCTCACTTACGCCATCCCGGAATGCTAATATTTGTGTTGACCAACAATGTATGAGGCACTTATTCCATTTTGTCATTCCATTTGCTTTGGTATTTTCAAAATGCCGATGATTAAAATGTTTGGTCACCGTACACTCTGGGGTGGCGTAAGTGAGCCTGGTAAGATAGCACAAATATCAATCTCTTGTGCATCGGACTTGGTCTCACTTACGCCATCCCTAAATGTTAATATTTGTGTTGACCAACAATGTATGAGGCATTTATTCCATTTCTCTTGTGCATCGGACTTGTTGGTCTCACTTTCTTCCATTTTAATCATAGTAGGAACCGGATGAAGACCCCGATGCAAGCGAGCCTGGTGGGTAGAGAGGAGGGAGCAAAGGAGGAACCGGATGAAGACTACTTTGTATCTCGAAATTGTGAATTTTGTATGAATTAAGAGTTGTATGCAAAACATTTGACACTTGCCACTATATATGTATCTCGATCGGGCTCTAAGTACTGTGATGATGATGTCTACATTATATATGTGCAATGTACATGCTATTTATTTTATATCTGCATACTATATGTTGTTGTATATAACCTGTATATTGTTGTCTATAAACTGCATGTGTATAGCAGGCAGCATAAAATCGTGTATAATACAAGCAAGTTCTGTGGCGCACAGAAAATCAATTCTGTGGCGCACGCTTTTCTGTGGCGCACCAAAGCACACGTGCGCCAAAAACCTTAATTCTGTGGCGCATGGGTGGGTGCGCCAAGAACCTTATTTTTGTGGCGACGTTTCGTGGGCTCCCTGTGCGGAGTATCCATTTTCGTGCGCCATGAGGCTTTTCCTACTAGCAATCTTTTCTTGTGTTCTTGAATAGTTCGGCCATCTTCTTCAAAGCAAAGTCTTCACTGCCTCCTCCATCTCTGCCTTTTTAGCGGCATCCTCCTCTGCAGGTACTAGGTTGAAATGTGCCATGAGCTTGGTCAGAAGGCTGCGTTTGGCTACATCATCGATATAAAGACCTTGAGCTTGCTTCATCTGCAGACAGCTCTAGTCCCTTCGGCTTGTGCCATTCTCGAACGGTGATCGGGATGCAGTCCCTAACAAGCACTCCACATTGACTTATAAATAACTTTGCATGCTTGTCGGGAGCAATCGGTTTACCACTCTTATCGATCTCGGTGATGTCGCGCCTAACACCGTCGGTCAACATTTTGGCCGGGCCTCGCTTCGACTTTACAGAAGAAGTGCTCGATCCGGAGGGCTAAAAAATAAATAATTCATTGTCAGTACAAATTAGTTAATGCATCTAGTCAGCAGCGGCTTAATTTATATACCTCGGTGATAACTACGGTTCCATCACCGGAGCCATTATGATCTTCTTCCTCACCGGAGCCATCTTCTCTTCGGTCAATATTCTCCGCTCCCTCACCGGACTCATTCAAAAAAGATGCGGTGATATCGTCACCGCCATCATCCGGAATACCGTCGTCGCCATCATCCAGAGTACCGTTGGCTATGAGGTTAGCCATGAATTCTTCTTCGGCTTCGTCTCTGTGTCCCTCCATGCTTTCTGCAACGACTTGCAAAGTTATAGGTCGGAACCATTGATACGTCCCAAACGTATCTATAATTTCTTATGTTCCATGCTACTTTTATGATGATACTTACATGTTTTATGCACACTTTACATCGTTTTGATGCGTTCCAACTAACCTATTGACGAGATGCCGAAGTGCCGCCTCGTTTCTGTTTTGGTTTCAGAAATCCTAGTAAGGAAATATTCTCGAATCGGACGAAATCAACGCCCGTACCTTATTTTCACCGGAAGCCTCCAGAGCATCGAAGAAGTACCGGAGAGGAGCTGTGGGGCCCACATGCCGCGCGGCGCGCCAAGGGGTGGGGCGCGCCCTTAGTGTGGGCCCACCAGCCCCCTCCGAGGCTCCCTTTCGCCTACTTAAGGTCTCTGTCGCGAAAACCCTAGGACGATTGACGAAACCCGAGAAAACCTTCCAGAGCCGCCGCCATCGCGAAATCAAGATTTGGGGGACAGAAGTCTCTGTTCCGGCACGCCGCCGGATGGGGAATTGCCCCCGGAAACCATCTCCACCGCCATCTTCACCGCCATCGCGCCCATGATGAGGAGGGAGTCTCCCATGGGGCTGAGGGCTCTACCGTAGCTATGTGGTTAATCTCTCTCGTACTCCAATACAATGATCTCATGAGCTGCTTTACATGATTGAGATCCATATGATGAGCTTTGTATCGCTGCTAGTTATGTGCTACTCATGTGATGTTATTAAAGTAGTCTATTCCTCCTGCATGGTGTAATGGTGATAGTGTGTGCATCGTGTGGTTCTTGTCGTAGATTATGATCATAATCTCTTGTAGGTTATGGAGTTGATTATCGCTATGATAGTATTGATGTGATCTATTCCCCCTTTCATAGTGTAATGGTGACATTGTGTATGCTATGTTAGTACTCGGTTTATTTTGCAAAGATCTATTATGCTCTAAGGTTACTTAAATATGAATGCCGAAAGTTGTGGCTGTTATCACCAGAATTTGGACAAGTCAGAGGTGGGCCGCGATCAAGATGGACTTGAAGATATATATATAGAAGAGTTACGTGAATCGGCCTTTTATACCAAGTTGGGCTAAACTGCCCATGTATCTGTAACATATTAGATCGCATCTTAGTTTAGAAGTTAGAATTTTACCCGTGCACGGTTTGGTGCACGCCCACATTAGAAAGTCCCCTGGACTATAAATATGTACCTAGGGTTTATGGAATAAACAACAACCAACGTTCAACACAAACCAATCTCGGCGCATCGCCAACTCCTTCGTCTCGAGGGTTCCTCCGGTAAGCACCATGCTGCCTAGATCGCATCTCGCGATCTAGGCAGCACGAGCCTGCCTAGTTGTTCATGCGTTGCTCGTACTGAAGCCTTTTTGATGGCGAGCAACGTAGTTATCATAGACGCGTTAGGGTTAGCATCGTTCTTAGCATAATATGCTCGCGTAGTGCAACCCTTGCGCGTCTAGCCGTCCTTGTGCCTCATCATGGGTGCAGGGGCGGCACCCCGCTTGATCTTTATTTAGTAGATCTGATCCGTTATGGTCGCTCCTTGATTCATCAAGGATTAGTTTAATATCTGCAATAGTTAGGCCTTACAAAGGGTTGGAGGATCCAGCGGCATGCAGGGTGTAGTTTGCTGCCCCTAGACAGGACGTTCCGAGGATCAACCTAGTGTTGGTTTTTAGGCCTTGTCTAGGGCTGGCTTTACGTTTACCGTGCGTGAGCGCGAGGCCCAATCGTGAGTAGGATGATCCGATTATGCGGTGAAAACCCTAGATCGTCGTGGATCTCATATGCTTTATCTTGATCAAGCAGACCACCATATGTTCGGCCACCTTGGACGAATCATGGGTGGATCGGCTCCATGAGCCGATTCACAGACAACCCGAGAGCCGATCGAGGCTCGTATTTAACGTGTACGTGTGTGCCCTGCAGAAACTAAGCGAGGCATCATCCACACCTTCCTGACCAGGTATAGGTCAGGTGGCACGCCCTTGCGACCCGCGCGCGACCAGAGGCTTTGCGGGCCGTCGCTCGAGGGACCGGGGCCAGCCGCAGCCCTAGTCATTCCCGGCTCTACGGTGCTGGCTACCGTTGCCCGCCGTGGGTTTCGACGTCAACACATTCTCGCACGCCCGGTGGGACACATCTTCAACGACAACCATCTCGCCATCTACATCAGAGATGGCGAAAGACACCATACCGTCTTCATCAGAAGTGGCAGAAGAAACTCCGGTCACGTACGGGGATCTCACTGGCGAGCTCAAGAAGAAGTACGACGAGATCAAGTCTGCCCTCGAAGCCGACCTAATCGGCTCTTTCCACAGGACCCGCTCCCATGGCATCAGATGGAAGGGGTTCACACCTGAAGGCGCGCTTGATGGAGTGGACCTGTCCACCCCGTCCGAAGAACGCACCAGGTCGCTGCGTCAGGAGATCAACTTCATGGTGGCTCATTCGCTGCACCGCCATTCTGAGAGCCTGGTGAATACGTTGGAGCGCGTCGCGCTGCGCGTGATCCAGGAGATCATGAGCCATCAGTACTCTCCGTCAGGACCAGCCCTAGGGACTCACCAAGGGGAAGCGCTGCTCCATTCCCGTCCCCCGCTGCCATTCGCGTTGGCAGCGCCCGAAGCGCCGAACTCATCGGCTTTTGTCGTCTACAAGATTGGTGGTGACCCCAGTGACTACCAGTTCCTACAGGACGCGCCCAAGGAGATCCCGCACGGATACGCATGTGCATACGTGCCAGACTGCAGCACCTGGGCACCCTCGAACCAGGTTGCTATAGCAGGGACTTCTGGGGCAACAGGAGGAACGTCGGAGGCAGACCCCGAGAAGCAAACGTGGCTAGCTAAATACGCCACCCCGACGAAACTCCCGAGCCCAGCTCCTGCAGTTGGCTCAGAACCAGAGAAACAGGCATGGCTGGTTAAGTACGCCACTCCGACGAATCTTCAGGGTTCGGCACCTGCAGCCATCACCGCGGATCAAATTTGTACGATCCTGAAAGATCAGTTCGGCATGATGCCGAAGAGAAAGGCGATCGGCTATACCAAGCCGTACCCCAATGAGTACGAATTGATCCCGCTACCACCCAAATATCGGCTCCCGGACTTCACAAAGTTCAGCGGATCAGATGGCTCCAGCTCCATCGAGCATGTGAGCCGATATTTGGCACAGCTGGGCATGATCTCAGCGTCAGACGAGCTGCGCGTGAGGTACTTCTCACAGTCCCTCACAGGATCGGCTTTCGGATGGTACACGTCGCTGCCACCGAACTCAATCCAGACTGGAAGCAGTTGGAAGAACGGTTCCATGAGCAATATCACTCAGAGGCTTCCGAGGCTGGCATTGCCGATCTAGCCCAAGTACGACAGAAGCGCGGAGAAACGGTGTCAGAATACATTCAGCGCTTCAGGACCGTTAGGAACCGATGCTATTCGGTTCATGTAAGCGAAAAAGAAGCAGTCGAATTGGCGGTGGTGGGTCTATCATCATCGATCAAGGAAGTGGCCTCCCAGGCGGACTATCCTTCATTAGCACACATGGTGCAGAAGTTGTCAGCATATGAGCAACGCCACCCGGATATCTACCAAGATAAATTCAAGCGCGTGGTTACCATGGTTGACGCAGGCGAAGATGAAGGTCCTACGGGAGAGCGAGAGGTCGCAGTAGCTGAGTGGACTCGAGCTGCAGGCCCAGTAACCTGCAAATGGGTAAAGCCACCAGGGCCTCCAAGAGGGTTCGACTTCGACGTGACGAAAACCGAGCAGATTTTCGACCTCTTACTCGCGGAGAAGCACATAAAGGTACCCGAAGGCCACAAGTTTCCTACGGTGCAAGAGCTGAACGGAAAGCCATACTGCAAGTGGCATAACACGTTCACCCACACCACCAACGACTGCAGGGTGTGGCGTCAGCAGATCCAAGTGGCGATAGAAAATGGGCGATTAATTTTTAACCAGTACGCCATGAAGGTCGACACACACCCCTTCCCCGCCGTCAACATGGTGGAGTTTACCCACCTTGGAGGGTGCCAGCCTGATTTCTCAGCCAACATCAGTATGGTAGAGCTTGGACACCGCTCTGAGAAGGACGGGGATGAGGACAGCTGCTCTCAGAGCAAGGACACTGAGGGGGCCGCTCCATGCGATCGGCTCCGTCAAGATGGCAAGCGCTACGTCACAGAGGGGGAAGTGAAGAACATAAGATACCAACGACCCCTCTCTGATCACCTCCTCAACAAGTATGTTAGTCGATATGACCAACGCCGGCGATACGATAACAATGATGAAAGAGGTCGGATGACCATAAACGACGGAAGACATCGCCGGCATAATCATGATGAGGAGCGGCAGGAGCGCCACGGCAGGGAGCAGGACGATACGGACAGGCATTGGCACTGCCCCTTCTTCAGACACTGCTGGGATTCAGGAATGAGCCGATTACCAACAATCGGCAACTGCCCAGAATGCAACCGGAAAAAGAAGGAGACAGCCAACGTGTCTGTGTTCGAGCGCCTAGGGCCTCTCCCACCGCAAAACAGACGTGCTGAGACCCCTCCGTTGGAAGATCTCGAGGATTCAGAAGACGAAGGAGAATACGAAGAAGACAGGTGCCACCGTCCAAGGTGGTGCCCTGACGGTCTCAGCCATACACAAAAACGCAGGGTTCAGCGATTGCGCGGTCTGGAGGAAGCCGAAAGGATGTACTTGCATACGCTGAGGAAGGCACGACCTGATCTGGCTGCAAAGTCCAGAGGACCCTGGATGAGGAGGGACTGCCGCAAAGAAAAGAGTGGCGCCCCAAGCAAAAGAGAGCCGATGATGATACATCGGCTGGCACAAACATGGTGTTCATTCGTCCGGCGGAGTGTAGTGCTCCACGATTACACAGTGCACCCGACATGGATAACAGCAAGCGCACCAACGTGCTAAGGTCAGAGATTGGGCTGGTTTTATCCGCCGACATGGACGAGTAGCAAGACTACGTCAATAAGCAACATGGCGAGGCCGATCCTTGCGATCGGCCCTCCGAAACTGATGAAGGGATATTACAAAACCTTCACCGAGCAAGCAACATGGAGGCCGATTCCAGCAATCGGCCCAAATTATCCTCACCATCCATTCTGCCTGGGATCAACGTTTGACCCAACAGGGACTACCTGAAGAGCCGATACCATCAATTCTCTTGACAGAATCGGCTCGGGGGGCACCTAGATGGATAAAACACGAGGATATGAAATAATACTGAGTATGGGGGCCGATACACAAATCGGCCTAAAATTTTTAAACATTTTACAGCCGATGCAAGGGCATCGACTTTAGAATTGAGAAATAGCCGATGCGCGGCCATCGACTCAAGAGATACAATTGTTAACCAGAAGGTCAGCCCTAGTGAATTACGAAGAGAAGCCCCCATGAAAGAACTCCTCAAGAGAGTAGTTTAACGGCTCAGATCTTCTCTTCAAGAACAATGCTAAGGGCAGCTTGGGTGCCCAGATCAGGTTAAGGGTGGGTCGCATCAGATCCACCGAAAGAAGGGAGCCGATCTGACCTATAGGGACGAAGAGGCGCATTGAGGAAACTCGGGGGGCAGCCCACCTTGAAGGCTCTCTGCAAGCCGATTTACGTGCAAATCGGCTGGCTCTGCATGATCAAGCAGGCTAATTCGGCTAAGTCTCGCCTCGAGTAAGGCTCGGGGGGCAGCAGGCCTGGTGGATGCTTTGTTTTTGCTCAGCAGTAAAGCCGATTGGGATACCAACGGCTGGTCCTTCATTGCAACCTTCTTCACGAGTGATGATTATTGAAGAACATTGTTAGGTTTGGTTGGGAAAGTTCGAAGGTTTCCCTGAAGATACTGCATTTTCTGCCAAATTTAGAAAATCATCGTTTGGAGAAGGGAAGGGCGAATCTTGAAGGACCGATACGGTGCTATCGGCTCAGTATGCATTGGCAAAGGGGACGAATCGGCAAGGTCAGTGGGAGAGGAAATCGGCAAATCAAATTGGGGAAAGGTTCTTCATTAATAAGAAAGATTTCTTACATAGTAGAACTGATTGCCCTCGAAAGGGGATACATTGCCCCGCCTACTTCTACGGATCCTACGCTAAGGGCCCTATCTACGGGCTGTTGCTGCCCTCGTCGTCGCCGTCGTCGCCGCTGTCGGCGCTGCTCCCGGCCGGCTCGTCGTCACTGCTCCAGCGGCCGCCGGCAGGACCTTCATTGTCCTCGCCTCTGCCGCTATCGAAGTCACTCAGATTTCCTGGCCAAGGGCAATGGCGCTTGGCCGGCGGCTCGTCGGGGGAGCTGTCGTCGTCGTCGTCCTCCTCTTCCTCCTCCTTCACCTCCTCGAGGTGGCCCCGTCCCAGGGGAAGTGATCATCCTCGCTTTCTTTTACCGCTTCCTTATCGGCAAGGAAGCGGAGATCGCTCTCCGTCGGTCAGGGACCTGTCGTCCTCTGACCAGATGGAGAAGTCATGGTCTGACTCCTCCCCGGCCGCAATAGCGCGGCGGATGTTGGCCGCGTGGACTTCTGCTGGGTTATACTCCGGCGTCGGCTCGCGGGATGTGGAGGACTGGCTGGAAAATCCGATGGAGCAGAGGAAGAAGAAGACATCGTGGCGCAGGAGGGCTTTTCGAGATGCTAATGCGAAGAAGATGCAGAGGAGAACTGTTCGTAGCAGTTAAATAAAAGGGGACATAATAAGAATTCAATGCCACAGCAGTTTCCGAGGAAGTGGTGCCAAAACTGTCAAATCGTGCGGAGAAGTTGAGAAGGCAAGTTGTCATGATGAGGGACTCTGCGACGGTTCTGCTCTGCCACGACATGACCCTTCGAGAGAAAAGCATAATGATTTTGGAAATGTCCTTTCCAAAACCAGGGGGGTTATCACCAGAATTTGGACAAGTCAGAGGTGGGCCGCGATCAAGATGGACTTGAAGATATATATATAGAAGAAATACGTGAATCGGCCTTTTATACCAAGTTGGGCTAAACTGCCCATGTATCTGAATATAGATCGCATCTTAGTTTAGAAGTTAGAATTTTACCCGTGCACGGTTTGGTGCACGCCCATTAGAAAGTCCCCTGACTATAAATATGTACCTAGGGTTTATGGAATAAACAACAACCAACGTTCAACACAAACCAATCTCGGCGCATCGCCAACTCCTTCGTTCGAGGGTTCTTCCGGTAAGCACCATGCTGCCTAGATCGCATCTGCGATCTAGGCAGCACGAGCCTGCCTAGTTGTTCATGCGTTGCTCGTACTGAAGCCTTTTGATGGCGAGCAACGTAGTTATCATAGACGCGTTAGGTTAGCATCGTTCTTAGCATAATATGCTCGCGTAGTGCAACCCTTGCGCGTCTAGCCGTCCTTGTGCCTCATCATGGGTGCAGGCGGCACCCCGCTTGATCTTTATTTAGTAGATCTGATCCGTTATGGTCGCTCCTTGATTCATCAAGGATTAGTTTAATATCTGCAATAGTTAGGCCTTACAAAGGGTTGGAGGATCCAGCGGCATGCAGGGTGTAGTTTGCTGCCCCTAGACAGGACGTTCCGAGGATCAACCTAGTGTTGGCTTTTAGGCCTTGTCTAGGGCTGGCTTACGATCGCGTGAGCGCGAGGCCCAATCGTGAGTAGGATGATCCGATTATGCGGTGAAAACCCTAGATCGTCGTGGATCTCATATGCTTTATCTTGATCAACAGGACCACCATATGTTCGGCCACCTTGGACGAATCATGGGTGGATCGGCTCCATGAGCCGATTCACAGGACAACCTAGAGCCGATCGAGGCTCGTATTTAACGTGTACGTGTGTGCCCTGCAGAAACTAAGCGAGGCATCATCCACACCTTCCTGACCAGGTATAGGTCGTGGCACGCCCTTGCGACCCGCATCGGCGCGCGACCAGAGGCTTTGCGGGCCGTCGCTCTGAGGGACCGGCCAGCCGCAGCCCTAGTCATTCCCGGCTCTACGGTGTTGGCAGGCCTGCCCTTGGTTGACGCTGAACGAGTGGCGCTTGTTAACTCCGGCTTGAGGGAGCTCTTGTAGCCCTACACAACGAATGGTGTTTGTCATCCAACAAAGAGTGTATGTAGCACAAATGAGAGAAGTTATTATTTATTATGCGATCAATGTTGAGAGTGTCCACTAGTGAAAGTATGATCCCTAGGCCTTGTTTCCAATACTGCGAACACCGTTTATTTACTATTTTGTTGCATGTTTACTTGCTGCCATATTTTATTCAGATTACTATTACCACTCATATACATCCATACTACTTGTATTTCACTATCTCTTCGCCGAACTAGTGCACCTATACATCCGACAAGTGTATTAGGTGTGTTGGGGACACAAGAGACTTCTTGTATCATGATTGCAGGGTTGCTTGAGAGGGATATCTTTGACCTCTTCCTCCCGAGTTCGATAAACCTTGGGTGATTCACTTAAGGGAAAACTTGCTGCTGTCCTACAAACCTCTGCTCTTGGAGGCCCAACACTGTCTACAAGAATAGAAGCACCCGTAGACATCAAGCTATTTTCTGGCGTCGTTGCCGGGGAGGAAAGGTAAAAGGTACTCACACTCCGGATCTCGGCTACTAAGCTATTTTCCTGCGCCGTTGTAAGTACTCGCTATTTCCTTTAGATCCTGTAATTGCATCTTTTTGTTTCTTGTTTTTATTTTCACTAGTTAGGCATAATGGAAAACAAAAAATTTAGTGAGCTTTTTAATCTTTTTCCTGATTTAGAATTGTTTGATGCGAAAATTAAAAAACCTATGGAACCTTATTTGCATGCTAGTAGCAATGTTATTAGTATGAATGCAATTACTGCTAATGCTATGGAGAAGTCTAAGCTTGGGGAAGCTAGTTTATGTGATCTTTTTAGCCTCCCATCTTTAGGGGAGAAAATTTGCTCTGATAATACTTTATCTCCCATATGCGATAACTCTAATGATGCTTGTGATATTTTAAATCCACCTACTGAAAGTATTCCGTATAAAATACCTATGAAAATTATTGAACGTGTTATGGATAACCGCTATGAAGGGGATGGAACTGTTCATCCTGAAGATCATTTACTGTTTTTGCATGAATTATGCGGGTCATTCAAGTGTGCAGGTATTTCAATGGATGAAGTTAGGAAAAAATTATTTGTTATGTCGCTATCTGGTGAAGCGGCGCATTGGTATAAACTGCTGAAGGACGGGCGCTCTCTTGATTGGAAGGATATTGTGCCTCTATTTTATTCCAAGTTCTATCCTCCAAGTGAAATTCACAAAGATCGAAACCGTATATATAATTTCTGGCCTCATGATGGAGAGAGTATTGCCCAAGCATGGGAGAGATTGAAGTCCTTAATGCTCAAATGCCCCAATCATGAGCTTCCTGGTAATATCATCATTGATAATTTCTATGCAAGACTTTCTTTTCAAGATAAAACCTTGCTGGATACTTCTTGTTCTGGATCATTCACACGCAACAAAGAAGAGTTTAAATGGGACCTTCTTAATCGGATTCAGAAGAACGCTGAAGATTGGGAGAACGACAAAGGTAAAGAGTCAGGTATAAATTATGATTATGAATGCATTGAAACTTTTATGGATACGGATAAATTTCGAAATATGAGTGCTACTTATGGTCTTGACTCTCAAGTTATTGCAAATCTTTATAAAGCTTTTGTTTCTCACATTGAATTGCCTAGGAAGAATTTTGATAAGTATCATGAACCTTTCAAAGACGCTTGCATGAAGGATGAAACTGTTATTAATGATTGCAATGAACATGTTCAAACTTCTGAAAATGCTATTTCCTATAAGCATGTTAATTTTTGTGGAATACATAGACCTTGTGGAATTAATCAAATCGAAAATGAATATTGTATCCATCATAGGAATGAAAAAACTAGAAAGTGGTCTAGGGCTCTAGATGATCTTGGTGAAAAAGTGTGTGCCCTCTATCCTTTTATTTGTGAACTTTGCCATAGAGTTGGTCAATTTAATTTTCAATGCTCCTCCAATGATAATTCAACCCCATGAGTGCTGCAAATTTGTATTGTGATGATGAAATTATTCCTAATCAGCATGATGAACTTACCTTATTTTTGAAGTGTGAAGAGTTATCAAGAAAAATTTCTTTGTTAGATATTAAGGATCTTGATATTGATGATGTCCTGCATGGGTGTTTTTCTTATTGCATTAATAATTGCCATACAAATACTTACATACAGAATATTTTAGAAGATGACACTTTGCCAAAATATGATAGGACCGCTGTGTGTTTCAAACTTATTAATGAAAAGGGGGAATCCTCCCAAGTTTCTTCTATTGTTTCTGGAAATAAATCAGGTTCTGTGGAGAAGCCTCCCTTCAAGCCTCTTCCTCCTAAAGAAGGAAACAAGAAGAAGGGAGAGAAGAAGAAGAAGAAGAGGGGGAATAAGAAGAAAGAGGTAACGGCATATCCACGCGTGTATGAGGTAACAATAGGTAACCGTAAGCATGTTGCTCCTAATGATTATTATGATAATGAATCTGAGTACGATGATCTTCCTATACCCTTTACCCATATTAGTGATCATGATTTGGATGAGCACACTACCTTTGATATTGGAAATCTCTTTGGTACTGATTATGAAAGTAATGATGATAGCATTATTCATGTCCCCTTAAACGATGATATTGAAAGCTCTAAGCTTGGGGATGTTGTGCTTGAAGATCCTATATTTGAGACCTCTACTTTTAGTGAAAATGATGATATTACATATTTTGGTTTAGATAATTGCTATAGAGATGTATATGACACATGTTACAATTATCCTTATGAAACTTGTCATAGTTATGATGGGCTTGCCAAAAACCATTCCCTTAGTATGCAACTTGTTTACCATGTTCAAATTCTTAACAATGATCCTGCTCCAATTACTATTAATGAGAAGAGTTTTTCTTATGTCAAAAATAATGATACCCTTATGCATATGAACCATGATAAGAATGTTTTAAGTGATGGTTATATTGTGGATTTCATCAATGATGCTACTGAAAGTTATTATGAGAGAGGGAAACACGGTTGTATGCATCTTAATAATATTCAGTTTCCCCTCTTTATGTTGAGAATCTTGAAGTTACTCGTGTCTTATTTTCTTATGCTTGTCACTTTGTTCTTCATAAATTTATTTGTGTACAAGACTCCTTTTCATAGGAAGAGGGTTAGGCTTAAATTTGTTTCATACTTGCTTTTTGATACTCTCTTTGCTGCGGCTCTCATCCTTATGAGAGCATCATCATTAAAATTACTGAGCCCATCTTAATGGCTCTAAAGAAAGAACTTCTTGGGAGATAACCCATGTGTTTATTTTACTACAGCACTTTTGTTTTATATTTGAGTCTTGGAAGTTGTTTACTACTGTAGCAACCTCTCCTTATCATGTTTTTGTGCCAAGTAAAGTTTCTATGGTAAAGTTGATGCTAGATTTGGATTGCTGCGCAGAAACAGATTTGCTGTCTGTCACGAATTTGAGCAGAAGTCTCTGTAAATCAAAAAATCTGCAAATTTACGTGTGTGATCCTCAGATATGTACAACTTTCATTAGTTTTGAGTTTTTCCGTTTGAGCAAGTTAAGTGCCCCTTCCAGATTCGTTTTTACGGACTGTTCTGTTTTGACAGATTCTGCCTTTACTTCGCATTGCCGCTTTTGCTATGTTGAATGGGTTTCTTTGTTCCATTAACTTTCAGAAGTTTTGTGCAATGTCCAGAAGTGTTAAGAATGATTGTGTCACCTGATTGTGTCACCTCTGAACATGTGAATTTTGATTATGGACTAACCCTCTAATGAGTTGGCTTGAAGTTTGGTGTGGCAGAAGTTTTCAAGGGTCAAGAGAAGAGGGTGATATATGATCAAGAAGAGTGAAAAGCTAAGCTTGGGGATGCCCCGTGGTTCATCCCTGCATATTTCAAGAAGACTCAAGCATCTAAGCTTGGGGATGCCCAAGGCATCCCCTTCATCAACTTATCAGGTTTCTTCTATTGAAACTATATTTTTATTTAGTCACATCTTATGTACTTTACTTGGAGCGTCTGTGTGCTTTTATTTTGTTATTTTCATTCTCTGAATAAATTCATGCTCATGTGTGGGAGAGAGACACGCTCCGCTTTTTCATATGAACACTAGTGTTCTTCATTCATGCTTTTAATGTTCAAGGGCGAAAGTTGATCGCTTCACTTGTTGTATGGTTGGAAACAGGAAATGCTTCATGTGGTAAATGGTATAATGTCTTGAATAATTTGATACTTGGCAATTGTTGTGCTCATATAGATCATGTTTAAGCTCTTGCATCATATACTTTGCACCTATTAATGAAGAATTACATATAGCTTGTTAAAATTTGGTTTGCATGATTGGTCTCTCTAAGTCTAGATATTTTCTGGTTGAGGTGTTTGAACAACAAGGAGACGATGTAAAGTCTTATAATGTTTACAATATGTTCATATGTGAGTCTTGCTGCACCGTTTTATACTTGAGTTTGCTTCAAACAACCTTGCTAGCCTAGCCTTGTATTGAGAGGGGTTCTTCTCGTGCATCCAAATCCTTGAGCCAAAAACTATGCCAACTGTGTCCACCATACCTACCTACCACATGGTATTTCTCCGCCATTCCAAGTAAATTGCTTGAGTGCTATCTTTAAACAATTCAAAAGTTATTACCTCTTATTTGTGTCAATGTTTTATAGCTCATGAGGAAGTATGTGGAGTTTATCTTTCAATCTTGTTGGGCAACTTTCACCAATGGACTAGTGGCTTCATCCGCTTATCCAATAATTTTGCAAAAAGAGCCGGCAATGGGGTTCCCAGCCCCGAATTAATTAACTTTCATAAATTTACAAATAGACACTCCTCCATGGTATGTGATTGTTGGTTGACACCCGAGGATTCGGTTAGCCATGGCTTGAGAAAGCAAAGGTGGGAGGAGTGTCATCTAAATAAAACTAAAATAAAAAGCACTCCTTCATGGTATGAGATTGTTGGCAGGCACCCGAGGATTCGGTTAGCCATGGTTTGTGAAAGAAAGGTTGGAAGGAGTGCCACCCAAAAATAAAAATTTCATGGGAGCCGAAAGTTTGTCTGGCAAGGGGGTTAGAGTGCCCACTACCATTTGACAACAACAAACATCGCTCAAAACTTTACTTTTATGCTCTCTTATGTTTTCAAAATAAAAGCTCTAGCACAAATATAGCAATCAATGCTTCCCTCTGCGAAGGGCCATTCTTTTACTTTATTGATGAGTCAGTTTACCTACTTCTTTCTATCTTTGAAGCAAACACTTGTGTAAACTGTGTGCATTGATTCTTACATATTTACCTATTGCACTTGTTATATTACTTTGTGTTGACAATTATCCATGAGATATACATGTTGAAGTTGAAAGCAACCGCTGAAACTTATATCTTCCTTGTGTTGTTTCAAAGCTTTTTACTAAGAATTTATTGCTTATGAGTTAGCTCTTATGCAAGTCTTATTGATGCTTGACTTGAAAGTACTATTCGTGAAAAGTCTTTGCTATATGATTCAATTGTTTAGTCATTATCTTTACCATTGCTTTGAATCACTTCATTCATCTCATATGCTTTACAATAGTATTGATCAAGATTATGATAGCATGTCACTTAAGAAATTATCTTTGTTATCGTTTACCTACTCGAGGGCGAGTAGGAACTAAGCTTGGGGATGCTTGATACGTCCCAAACGTATCTATAATTTCTTATGTTCCATGCTACTTTTATGATGATACTTACATGTTTTATGCACACTTTACATCGTTTTGATGCGTTTTCTGGAACTAACCTATTGACGAGATGCCGAAGTGCCGCTCTGTTTTCTGTTGTTTTTGGTTTCAGAAATCCTAGTAAGGAAATATTCTCGAATCGGACGAAATCAACGCCTGCTTATTTTCACCGGAAGCCTCCAGAGCATCGAAGAAGTACCGGAGAGGAGCCAGGGGGCCCCACACCCAGGGCGGCGCTAAGGGGTGGGGCGCGCCCCCTTAGTGTGTGGGCCCACCAGGCCCTCCGAGGCTCCCCTTTCGCCTACTTAAGGTCTCCGTCGCGAAACCCTAGGACGATTGACGAAACCCGAGAAAACCTTCCAGAGCCGCCGCCATCGCGAAATCAAGATTCGGGGGACAGAAGTCTCTGTTCCGGCACGCCGCCGGGACGGGAATTGCCTCCGAAGCCATCTCCACCGCCATCTTCACCGCCATCGTCGTTCCCATGATGAGGAGGGAGTATTCTCCCCCTGAGGGCTCCACCGTAGCTATGTGGTTAATCTCTCTCTCGTACTCCAATACAATGATCTCATGAGCTGCTTTACATGATTGAGATCCATATGATGAGCTTGTATCGCTACTATGTGCTACTCATGTGATGTTATTAAAGTAGTCTATTCCTCCCGCATGGTGTAATGGTGATAGTGTGTGCATCGTGTATTTTTTGTGTAGATTATGATCATAATCTCTTGTAGGTTATGGAGTTGATTATCGCTAAGATAGTATTGATGTGATCTATTCCCCCTTTCATAGTGTAATGGTGACAAGGGTGTATGCTATGTTAGTAACTCTGTTTATTTTGCAAAGATCTATTATGCTCTAAGGTTACTTAAATATGAATGCCGAAAGTTGTGGCGCTTGTTAACTCCGGCTTGAGGGAGCTCTTGTAGCCCTACACAACGAATGATGTTTGTCATCCAACAAAGAGTGTATGTAGCACAAATGAGAGAAGTTATTATTTATTATGCGATCAATGTTGAGAGTGTCCACTAGTGAAAGTATGATCCCTAGGCCTTGTTTCCAATACTGCAAACACCGCTTATTTACTGTTGCATGTTTACTTGCTGCCATATTTTATTCAGATTACTATTACCACTCATATACATCCATACTACTTGTATTTCACTATCTCTTCCCAACTAGTGCACCTATACATCCGACAAGTGTATTAGGTGTGTTGGGGACACAAGAGACTTCTTGTATCGTGATTGCATGGTTGCTTGAGAGGGATATCTTTGACCCTTTCCTCCCTGAGTTCGATAAACCTTGGGTGATTCACTTAAGGGAAAAATTTGTCTGTCCTACAAACCTCTGCTCTTGGAGGCCCAACACTGTCTACAAGAATAGAAGCACCCGTAGACATCAACCATCATATGATCACATATATATATATATATATATATATATATATATATATATATATATATATATATATATATAAATTAATTAAGGATAATGCAGAAAACTGAAATTGAAGTTACATATATAGTTATTAGTTAAGGATCGATACCGTAGTGTTGAAAGCATAGTAGATGGGTTCATGTTTATTTAATCCTAATACATCATCACTACTAAACTTCTCAACGGCGTCGACTCGGAAGGAACTGCTGGCTGCTGAACACTCAGCCACGAATGTGAGAGACTGCACTAATAGTGGTGGTCTTTAGTCCTGCCAGGCGCAACCGGACTAAAGATGCTCAAGAGAGATAAGAACACATGGTGACGGACCTCGTCATGAGATAGCATGGGAAGTAGACGCCTGGCTTGGAGGAACAAGACAAAGTAGAAGTGGTGCCGTGCCTATAAAAGGCATCGATACGCCGTGGCAAGCAGATCAACAAGCCAAGAAGAGTTTCGTTCCCATGGATGAAGGAAAGGGTTAGAGCCTCTCCAGCGGAGCTTCTCGAAGATGTTGTTGGTGCACACGCCCTATGGCATCTTCGGAAGCTGCTCCTAAATTCTCCCAGCTCGTGAACGACTACATCTCCTAATGTATGTAGGGCATAGGGAGCTTTGATGTCTTCTCAAGATGCCTCTGAAAATACTTCCCACGGCATTCGAAGCCGCACGAAATTTTTTTTCCCCGTGTCTTGAACACTACATCTCCTCTAACAGCAAATAAAAGGGTTGGGAAATTTCTTGGTAGCTCTTTTTTCGAAGATGTCGTTGGTGCACACGCCCTACGACATCTTCTCGAGCGTCTTCACTTTTTCCGCAAGCCCGTGAAATCCACTGCATCTCCTATAAGAGACAAATAAAAGCCAACCATCTCCACTTTTAATATCTTACAGTTATGATTACACAAAAATAAATAGGAAATTGATTGCCATGTTGAGATACTTATCATGAATATTCTTCTTAATTAATTTTTGATGATATCTTCATCATTTAATCTTCTTCAGCTAATCATGGAGCATCTTCATCATTTAGTTGATGTTAATAATGTTGGCACTTAATAAGAATGATCAACTTATTAATCTTCATATTATGTTCCTTATCCTCCACTCCTACGTATGTTTCTTTTTCCAGAAGAACTATGTGCTTTGGCTCATTTGTATGATGGGCCTAGTTTATTAGCCTTTTTCTGATTTGGTAGATATCCTTCACATAGGTAACCCATATCTCATTAGACTAATGGTCTGCCTCTATACCCAAGATTGTTGAGATCCACTATTGTCATTCCATACAACTTGTCTATCTGAACCTCCATCCAGCTTGACCCATTTGCACCTAAACAAAGGGACCTTGAACAAGGTCCATAGTCAAGTTCCATATCCATATGCAACAGCAGGTGGCTACTTGGGCCATTGCTGTTTATTGCATCAAGCGACACCAATTTTGCTGGTGTTCTTTTTATCTTAAGCACTGTAAATCATTCCCATTTATCTCACTTTTTGAAAGTCATAATAAGTCAAGATGTGTCTGGCCAATAAGTACAGTTGATTCTAATAGTGTTGTTATTCATAAGATGTTTTTATAATCAACCGCCGAATGTCCACATGTGACACGCTCAATCCAAATGTCCTACTGCCTCCTTGCCTGGAGCGTACAAAATTTCTGTGGTTGATAAATCTGAGTTACCATGAACTGTAGAATCAGAAGCGTTTGAGTGAGTGAAATCTCATTTCTACATATTTACATTTCTCTCCGACGTGTCATTTCCACTTGTCTCTCATGCTTATCTGCACACCAATTGCTTTGAGGTCGAATATGTCATCACTTAACTCAATGACCTTCCTCTCGTTCCATAGCCCGTGGAGATGCTTCCTTCGTTTGTGGACTACAGGAATATTTTAACACTCCCATGAACCTCTCGAAGAGGAACATATTGTGTAGAAACACAGGATCGAGAATGGAAATCTCATCGACCAGGTGAACGCAGGAGATGCGTCATGAATATCTGTAGGATGGTGGGAACACCAGCTCAAAACTAACAAGACATTGGACCACATCATTCTCGCAACCTTTAGAGAATTTCTGGATTTAATTATTACCTTCTGAGAAATTGCATTGAGGAATGCACATACCTTCACAATGGGCAGTCGAACATTTTTCGGTAGAAGCCCCCTCAATGCAATCGGAAGCAACTGCATCATTATCACGTGGCAGTCATGAGACTTCAGGTTCTAGAATTTTTTCTCTGTCATATTTATCATTCCCTTTATATTGGAGGAGAAGCCAGACGGGACCTTGATGCTGCTCAGACATTCAAAAAAGATTTCCTTCTCTGCTTTTGTAAGAGCGTAGCTGGAGTAATAAAGTCCTCTATCTTTCTCATGCAGTTTGTCGAGGTCTTTCATACGTTGCTGGTCATCCCGTGCTTCTGGTGTATCTTTTGACTTCCCGTACACGCCTAGGAAGCCTAACAGGTTTGCGCAAAGATTCTTCGTCACGTGCATCACATCGATTGAAGAGCAGACCTCTAAGACTTTCCAATAGGGCAGATCCCAAAATATAGATTTCTTCTTCCACATGGCCGCGTGTCCGGCAGCGTCATTCGAAACAGACCGTCCGCAGACCTTTCCAAATATTACTTCTAGATCTTTGACCATACCAAATATATCAACACCATTACTAGCTTCTGGGCAGGGCTTCTTCCCAGATCTCGCTCACCATTGTAATGTTTGCCTCTTATTTCTGACGGATGAGATGCCTAAGAAATCGAATTATGACCCGGTACACAACCTTCTTACATTTATCCAAATAATCACCTTCGAGGTCATGTAAACAAAGGCGTTATATGATTGTATCCCTTGTTTGAATGTCCCGAAATGTTACCAAGAAAGGTGCCAATCATTGATGGTTACTTAAAAGCAGTCAGAGGGGTCAAATTCCTCCCCACAGTTTCCGCTCCACACAGTGTACACCCGTTATGGACCATGCCACTGAGAACTTCTTCGACTAACGGCCTGTGTACACATCAATGTCGCTAAGCGGCTGTTTCGGCCTTGTATGAGCAATCGACATCATAATGAACTCTATGCTCAGTACAAACTACTACAAGGAGGAAGAGGCGTATACAAAGAGTCACAGCCAAAGCAGTGGCTGCAGCCTGGCTTTCCAAGGATTCATGCCATCCGTACTTAGACCAAACCTTAAGTTCCTTGCATCCTCTACGAAGTACGGGAAATGTCTATCGATTTTTCTCCACCGAGACCCATCAGTGGTGTCTCAACATCTCGTCTTTTTTACCCCTTTGTGCCATCGCAACAACCTAGCGTGCTCTTTATTTCTCGAACAAGCGTTTCAATAGCAGTATTATAGTATGATAATACATAACCTGGTAGAACTTTCCCTGGGCGCGCCTCAACATCACCCGGTCATCTGCTCGATCTATATCAGAATGCAAAGCAGCACACCGGGCATGCATCCACTCTCGTACCTATCATGTAGAGGATAAATGCTATTAATGCATGTACAGATTTTGTATATCTAACCCTAGAGGCGTACAACCTTTCTTTTTGTCAGACGCACTCGTGGACAATTCACTTGGAAGCTTCCTCTTAATTATTGCCAGCAACTTTCCAAATCCTGAGTCAGTGACACCGCTTCTTCGCCTTCCATTGCAACAATCTGTGGTACTTAGCTTTATGGCCATCTTCGCAAGTTGGTTATAACAATTTGTTGTGATCCTCTATCATCTTGTCGAAGGCCAACCTTTCCTTTCAGTTTCACATTCTCCTTGCATCAGTAATGGCCCGACCAAGATCATCGTCAGCCATGCTCATCTGGTGCCTCTTGACCTTCTATTGTCTTCATTGTCTTCATTGTCTGCAGCATCACCGTATTCAGGGAACCATGTCACTAGTTGAAGTCATCTCTTCCTCTTCTTCATTGCCTTCCATCATAACCCCTCTTCTCCGTGCTTGGTCCATCAATAGTAATCACATGAAAACCCAGATCGCAACAGGTGGCCGTGAATGGTACTCGAGTGAGCATAATTTACGATATTCTTACAAATAACACATGGGCAATACATAAAGCCACCATGTTTGTTTGCCTCAGCCACGGCGATGAAATTATCCAGTTCAAGTGAACTCACAAAGGCTGTCAATGTACATCCATTGCCGATTCATCTGCATGATATAATTAAGTTTATCAAAAACCATTACAGAAAATCATGATTAGTGAAACGATATATATATATATATATATATATATACACATGCATTTTATCAATGATAGATGAAAGGATAAAGTTGTTAACCTCGATCGAGAAGAAAAAAAACAGTTAAGTGCGGCTTGTTTTGTGTGAACTCAAATGGCAAAGCCTCTTAGGCATTTCATCGACCACCTCTTGTGCATGTGAAGAGAGCAAACCAACATACACCCCTTCTTGTAATTTGAAGTGAAAAAATGGCTAAGTGTGGCTCACCTTGGGCAGGGGCAAGTTTATATAGGCAGATGGGGACTTTGTCCCGGTTGGTAATCCAAACCGGGTCCAAAGGGTGGGCCTTTGGTCCCGGTTTGTGATACAAACCGGGACTAAAGGCATCTGAGCCCTGACACAGCCTGCCGCGCCCTGCCGGTGGGCCTTTAGACCCGGTTTGTATCATAAACCGGGACCAGAGACTCTCATTGGGCCCGGTTTGATTCAAAACCGGGACTGTTGGTCCCAGGGGCTTGGGACAAAAGGCATGTTCTCCACTAGTGGAAACATCACCTCCTAGGTGATATATATTTGCATCAGGTGTAAAATATATATCGCGATGTAAAATTGTTGTGCCGTTTTCTTTTTCCATCCACATCATGCTAGAGCAGTTTTCTTTTGCTTCAATGTGATACAAACGGTCGTTACATCCACATAAAGTGATTGTCGGATCTAAAAACAAGCTCCCCGAACTGGGCTATTATTAAAATTAGAATGCTATGTACTCAAAGTCGCATTTTGCAAAATTTGACCAAACATATACTTTATGAAGCAGTTAGCACTAGTAAAAAATGCATTTAGTCCCGGTCCCCGGTTGTTCCGAGCAGTATCCGACTAAAACCGAGACCAGCCCACCCCCTTTAATCAAGTTGCTTACGAATCGGGACTAAAGGTCCATCCACGTGGGCTGCAGTCGGCAAAATGCTCTCCAGTGAAAAAAAATATTTTTTTAATTTTTTTCCAGTCCCTTTTTTTTTTCTATTTTTTCAGAATTTCTATAATTTCAGTTATTTGCATAGTTTAGTCTCTAACTACACTTATCTCTAGTAAAATTACTTACTTGTGGTCAAACTTTCCGCTCGGTCACCCATCCTCCCGCTACTCTATCACTAGCACGCTTAGAGCATCTCCACCAGTAGCCCCCAAATAGGTGCCGGTAGGGGCGCCGGCACCTCCGTTTGTGGGGCGCCGGCATATCATCCTCTATTTGGGGACGCTGCTCCCACACCGACGCCCCCAAGCAGGCGGCCCTGATAGATTTTTAAATTTAAAATGATATTTAAAAACTAAAATTCATAGGAAATTCATACAAAGGTAGCTCGAATTTAAACATAACTAAAACTTAAAATTAATCCTTGAAAGGACGAGATGTCGCCTAGAGAGGGGTGAATAGGCGTTTTAAAAACTCTTACGGATTTGGCTTGTAACAATGAGGAATTAAACTATGTTTATTCTACAAGCACAAACTCTAAATATGCTAGGCTCAACTAAGTGCAACAACAACAACTAGAGTTAAGTAAGATAGTCACAAGATATATGTAGCACAAGTGATAGCAAGATATATGTACTTCAAGCACGATGGTTATCACAAGAAAAGTAAGCTCGGTATAGAAATAACCGAGGCACAAGGAGACGAGGATGTATTCCCGTGTTCCCTTCGTTTGCAAGAAGGTACGTCACGTTTGGAGGGATGGAGGTCCCACGAAGGATTACCCAACGCCACGAAGGCTCACCCTATTCTTCGAGCCAAACCCACGAAAGATAATGGCCCTTTCCTTATGGTTAGTTTTTTCTCCACTCCGGAGATGGCAAGCTCCAAACCACTTCACAAGCTCCACGAAGGAGAAGCCCTGCCTCTTCACAATCTTCCTTGAAGAGATCACCGGAGCACCAACCACCAAGCCAACTAGGAGGTCTCCCTCCAAGAGTAATAAGCTCACGGTCTCTCACTCGAACTAATCGTGGTGGAGAGCTCAACACTATGCAATGATGCAAAGCAAGAACACTAGAGGTGTTCAAATCCTTCACACTCAGATCCTACCAAAGCAACAAATGCTAGAATGATATTAGAGAGGAAGAACAAGGAGGAAATCAACAAATGACTCCAAGATCTAGATCCAAAAGGTTCCCCTCACTTGGAGGAGAAATGGATTGGTGGGGATTGTAGATCTAGATCTCCTCTCTTAGATCCCTCAAGAATGAGCAAGAATCATGGGGGGAATCAAGAGATAGGGCAAGTTCTTCAAAGTCAACAATGGAGAAGAGAGAGTGTAAGAACATATGCAGCCCAAGGTGGAAGAAGGACTATTTATAGCCCAAGGCCGAAATCTAACCGTTGGGGAAGGTTCATCACAGCACAGTCGAGGAGGCTGGTCAACCGAGCCTGGAACCGGGCTATCCGGTGTGGGCCGTCAGACTGACTACGACCGGAACAACCCGATCCAAACTGTTCCTGGCGCCGGGCCTTGACCGGCGGGTCCTTGTCGCGCAGTACATGGCATCCGGATGGCACCGGAGCAGGAGCGGTCCGCGCCGGGGCAGCCGGTCCAGGGGCCGGTCCGACCAGACATGTGGCCGGTCCAGACCGGGCCATACGACGGGCCAGAACCGGGCGAAGGGAAAAACTCCCCTGGATGGTGCCCGGTGTGCACCGAACAGGGCCGGTTGGAACCGCCATCCGTGGGACGGAAGGGTCACGCCGGGCAGGTACCGGCCGGCAGAAAACATGTTATACAAAACCGTGATAACTTTTGTGTCCGGACTCCGATTGACATGAAACCAATTTTGTTGGAAATATGGAGACTCTTCACAGGATATTTTTAGATGATTTAGAGAGGGAGTCTCCCCACCGTCAAGAAACGGTGAAGACATCCAAACTCGAAAACGAATAGAAGATGCATGCGGATTCCGTTTTTGATGAACTGGGTTGTTGTAAAGCTAGCAACAAGCTCAAGAACCTCTCACAGAGAATCACCAAGAAGTAATAGGGATATGAAGTATGCAAAGGATTGAGCTCCCTAAGACGATGTGATCAAGTTACCCAACCCCTCTTGATAGTGCGGCTATGTATCCTATAATCCGGTCTCCAACAACCACCTTGAGACCTAAAGAAAACCTATCAAGGCCATACCTTTGCCTTGCGCATCCCGCTTGATCTTGATGATAACTCTTCAAGCTCCACTCAAGCCGGAATGCCTCACTTGATCATTGTTGCTTCGTGAAGACTCACAAATGCTCCCCCATACACCATGATGGGAAAGCTCCATTGATGCACATATTCACATGTCCATTATCACCAAATGGACGGCAAGCTTCAAGCATGTGATCCTCTTGAGATGCTCATCTTGAACTTTCCAACTCATCCTTGATGACGATCACCACTTGATGTCATCCTCTCATGGGCTATATGAGATCTCCCTTTTGATGCATGCCCATGGAAAGATACCTAACCCACATAGACAACACAAGGGCACATATATGATGGGTTAGTTCATAAAGCATAATTGACAAGGCTTACCATACCACATGACTTCTCGTGGCACATTCTTCATGCTTCATGTGTTGACCAAACTTGAATCTATTCTTCACTCTTTGTATTGGTCAACCTTGTATCTTCTCATGCTCTATCATACTATCTTGAGGTGTATAAAGAATTCTTCATTTGTTTGCATGCTCTAAATCTTAGTCAACCATAGCTCAACTCATGAGACTATCATGACACCGACTTAGAGCCATAACTTGAATTCTTCACTTGGAATCAAGCACTCAAGATCTTGATCATTCATTGCTTATCACATAAGCTAGAGCATGGCTAATATTGAGTTCCACCTAAGAACTCCATCTTCATTTCTTCTTCTTGATCATATCACATATATATCTTCAAATCGATGATCTTGATGCCAATACACAAGGTATATCTTTATCTTCATGGCATCCATACTTGAATCCAACACATGGACTACAAGTAGTACCTATGGAATATTCCTTCATATAAACTCAATGAAAACATTAGTCCATAGGGGTTGTCATTAATTACCAAAACCACACATAGGGGCAATATACCCTTACACTCATCAACCTTTGGCCCTCGACGGCCTGCATGGTGGTTTCCTTTGCCATGCTTCTGGTCGCGCTTCTCCTTCCTTGCTTCGCCATTTGGTTGCTTTTTCATGTCCGGCTTGCTCCGGCGGCGCATCGCTGTCTGCCAGCCTTTCCCGAGAAGCTTCGATCTCGGCGCGCCTCGCCTGCTGGCGAGCGAACGCGTCCTGGTGGCGATGAGCGTTGAGCTCTGCGAGCTTCTGTCGCTCCTCCGCCTCCACCAGGCAGCATCTCCGCCAGGCTGCTGCGCGAGATCTCGAGGCCGTGCTAGAGGTTCGTGTCGTTGATGAACTCGTCTCAATCCTCCTTCAACCGTTGTTATCGTTGCGCCTTCAGCGACGCGAGGATCGCCGCCTGATCCGGGTGGGCGGGGGCCTGTGGCGGCTCCCCCGACTGCGCTGCCTCCTCCGCTGCCTCCTTGATACGTCTCCAACGTATCTATAATTTCTTATGTTCCATGCTACTTTTATGACAATACTCACATGTTTTATACATACTTTACATCATTATTATGCATTTTCCGGCACTAACCTATTAACAAGATGCCGAAGCGCGCCTGTTGTTTTCTCTTGTTTTTGGTTTGAAATCCTAAAGGAAATATTCTTTAATTGGACGAAATCAACGCCTGTGGTCTTATTTTTCCATGAAGCTTAAGACCGAAGAGCATACGAGGTGGGGAACAGGAGCCGCCACCATAGGCGGCGCGGCCAAGGAGGGGCCCGCGCCACCCCATGGGGTGGGCCCCTCGGGTGCCCTCGCCTGCTTCGCCTACTTAAACTCTTCGTCGCGAAAACCCTATTACCGAGAGCCACGATACGGAAATACTTCCAGACGCCGGCCGCGCCAATCCCATCTCGGGGGATTCAGGAGATCGCCTCCGGCACCCTTCCGGAGAGGGGAATCATCACCGGAGGGCTCTACATCACATGCCCGCCTCCGGAATGATGCGTGAGTAGTTCATTGGACTATGGGTCCATAGCAGTAGCTAGATGGTTGTCTTCTCCTCTTGTGCTATCATGTTTAGATCTTGTGAGCTGCCTAACATGATCAAGATCATCTATTTGTAATGCTACATGTTGTGTTTGGTGGGATCCGATGAATATGGAATACTATGTCAAGTTGATTATCAATCTATCATATATGTGTTGTTTATGTTCTTGAATGCTCTCCGTTGCTAGTAGAGGCTCTGGCCAAGTTGATACTTGAAACTCCAAGAGGAGTATTTATGCTCGATAGTGGGTTCATGCCTCCATTGAATCGGACAGTGACAGAAAGTTCTAAGGTTGTGCATGTGCTGTTGCCACTAGGGATAAAACATCAATGCTTTGTCTAAGGATATTTGTGTTGTTTACATTACGCACCATACTTAATGCAATTGTCTGTTGTTTGCAACTTAATATTGGAAGGGGTGCGGATGCTAACATGAAGGTGGACTTTTTAGGCATAGATGCATGTGGATGGCGGTCTATGTTCTTTGTCGTAATGTCCGATTAAATCTCAGTGATCATCATGATATGTATATGAATCTTTATTTTTCAATTGCCCATAATTTGTTCACCCAGCATGTTATTTATCTTATTGGAGAGACACCACTAGTGAACTGTGGACCCCGGTCCATTCTTTTACATCTGAAATACAATCTACTGCAATCTCTTCGTTGTTCTTCGCAAGCAAACATCATTCTCCACACCATACGTTTAATCCTTTGTTTTCAGCAAACGGTGAGATTGACAACCCATCAGTGCGTTGGGGCAAAGTATTTTGGTTGTGTTGTGGGGTTCCACGTTGGCGCGGAACTCTGGTGTTGCGCCGCACTACACTCCTCCACCAACAACCTTCACGTGGTCCTTGACTCCTACTGCTTGGATAACCTTTGGTTTCTTTCGAGGAAAACTTGTTTGCCAGCGCATCACACCTTCCTCTTGGGGTTCCCAGGACGTGTGCATCACGCGCCATCAAGGCGTTTTCGGCGCCGGAAGCCGGGACCCGAAGAAAAGTTGCACCACGAGAGATTTCTAACTCCACGTCAACTACACTGACAAAGAATTGTTTAGGCGTCGTTGAGGGAGATCAAGACACGCTGCAAGGGAGTCTCTCACATCCAATCTTTACTTTTTTTTTTGTCTTGCTTTACTTTACTTTATTTTCTGTTTTGTTTGCTTTATATCAAAAACACAAAAAATTAGTTGCTTTACTTTATTTCATTTGTCTTGTTTACTTGCTTTATATCAAAACACAAAAAAATTAGTTACTTGTTTTACTTTCTTTATTCTGTTTGCTTAGTTTACTTTTATTACTGCTACAATGGGTACTCCTGAAAATACTAAGTTGTGTGATTTCACTAGCACAAATAATAATGATTTTATAAGTACTCCTATTGCTCCACCTGCTACTACAGCAGAATTCTATGAAATTAAACCTGCTTTACTGAATCTTGTTATGAGAGAGCAATTTTCTAGTGTTAGTACTGATGATGCTGCTGCCCATCTTAATAATTTTGTTGAACTTTGTGAAATGCAAAAGTATAAGGATATAGATGGTGATATTATAAAACTGAAATTGTTTCCTTTCTCATTAAGAGGAAGAGCTAAAGATTGGTTGCTTTCTTTGCCTAAGAATAGTATTGATTCATGGACTAAATGTAAAGATGCTTTTATTGGTAAATATTATCCCCTGCTAAGATTATATCTTTGAGAAGTAGCATTATGAATTTTAAGCAATTTGATAATGAACATGTTGCTCAAGCATGGGAGAGAATGAAATCTTTGGTAAAGAATTGCCCTACCCATGGACTAACTACTTGGATGATCATCCAAACCTTTTATGATTGAATTTTTCCTCAAGGAACCTATTGGATTCAGCTGCTGGAGGTACTTTTATGTCCATCACCTTGGGCGCCGCAACAAAGCTTCTTGATGATATGATGATCAATTACTCTGAATGGCACACTGAAAGAACTCCTCAAGGTAAGAAGGTAAATTCTTCTGAAGAAACCTCTTCTTTGGGTGATAAGATTGATGCTATTATGTCTATGCTTGCAAATGGTAGATCTCATATTGATCCTAATAATGTTCCTTTAGCTTCATTGGTTGCTCAAGAAGAGAATGTTGATGTGAATTTCATTAAGAATAATAATTTCAACAACAATGCTTATAGGAATAATTATGGTAACAACAACTATAGGCCATATCCTTCTAATAATGGTAGTGGTTATGGTAATTCTTATGGTAGATCTGTTTTGCCTAGTAAGGAAAAGATATTGGAAATTGAAAGAACTACTAAGAGCTTTATGCAATCACAATATGAGCAAAATCAATTGTTTACTAAAACTATGAATGAACAATCTACCTTGTTGAAAAATATAGGAAATCAACTTGAAAATTTGAATGTGAAAATTTCTGGTTTGCAAACTAAACTTTCAAATGCTGAAAATCGAATCTCATATATGTCTGAATCACAATCTTCTTTAATTAATAAAATGGCTGCTAAACCTGAGGATAATGATACAAAATTTTCTGCTACAGCAAACTCCATCCAAGTTCGAATTAATGATAATTGGCTGAATTGCATGCTAGGTGGGATAGAGAAGAAAAAGAAAAACTTGCTAAAGAGAATAATGTAGCTAAAGTTTGGACTATTACCACCACTAGTAATGTTGATTCTTCACATGTTGCTAAACCTCCTACTAACAATGGTAAAATAATTGGTGTTGGCAATGTTTCTACTCCTAGTGCAAAGCGTGTAAAATTGCCTGAAACCGCTGAAACTGTTTGTGATAAAACTGCTGAAATTTTTCAAAATATTGGGGATAATGATCCCATTGCTGTAGATCATAATGGTTTAGATTTTGATGATTGTCATATTACTGAAGTTATTGAGTTCTTACAAAAACTTGCTAGAAGTCCTAATGCTAGTGCTATAAATTTAGCTTTAC
Source organism: Lolium multiflorum (assembly GCA_030979885.1). NCBI lineage: Eukaryota > Viridiplantae > Streptophyta > Magnoliopsida > Poales > Poaceae > Lolium > Lolium multiflorum. Next base: position 21,215 of record JAUUTY010000579.1, on the reverse strand, counting down.
AAAACATATTACAAATGCTCTCATTAAAGCTAGGGAAGAGAAATTAAAACTTGAAGCTTCTATTCCTAGGAAGTTGGAAGATGGTTGGGAGCCCATCATTAAGATGAAATTCAATGATTTTGATTGTAATGCTTTATGTGATCTTGGTGCAAGTATTTCTGTTATGCCTAAGAAAATTATGATATGCTTGACTTGCCACCATCGAAAAATTGCTATTTAGATGTTAATCTTGCTGATAATTCTCTAAAGAAACCTTTGGGGAGGATTGATAATGTTCGCATTACGGTTAACAATAACCTTGTTCCTGTTGATTTTGTTGTCTTGGATATTGAATGCAATGCATCTTGTCCTATTGTATTGGGAAGACCCTTTCTTCGAACTATTGGTGCTGTTATTGATATGAAAGAAGGAAATATTAAGTATCAATTTCCTCTCAAGAAAGGTATGGAACACTTCCCTAGAAAGAGAATGAAGTTGCCTTTTGATTCTATTATTATAACAAATTATGATGTTGATGCTTCTTCTCTTGATAATACTTGATTTGCACTTTCTGCGCCTAGCTGAAAGGCGTTAAAGAAAAACACTTCTTGGGAGATAACCCATGTTTTATTTTATTACTGTATTGTTGAGTCTTGGAAGTTGTTACTACTGTAGCAACCTCTCCTTATCATGTTTTTGTGCCAAAGTCTCTATAGTAAAGTTGATACTAGATTTGGATTTCTGCGCAGAAACAGAATTGCTGTCTGTCACGAATTCGCGTCCTTCTCTCTGTAGAAGAATCAAAAAATCTGCCAATTTACGTGCGTGATCCTCAGATATGTACGCAACTTTCATTAGTTTGGAGTTTTTCCATCTGAGCAAGTTAAGTGCCTCAGAAAATTCGTCTTTACGGACTGTTCTGTTTTGACAGATTCTGCCTTTTATTTCGCATTGCCTCTTTTGCTATGTTGAATGAATTTCTTTGTTCCATTAACTTTCAGTAGCTTTGTGCAATGTCCAGAAGTGTTAAGAATGATTATGTCACCTCTGAATATGTGAATTTTTGATTATGCACTAACCCACTAATGAGTTTGCTTTAGTTTGGTGTGGAGGAAGTTTTCAAGGGTCAAGAGAAGAGGATGATACAATATGATCAAGAAGAGTGAAAAGTCTAAGCTTGGGGATGCCCCGTGGTTCATCCCTGCATATTTCAAGAAGACTCAAGCATCTAAGCTTGGGGATGCCCAAGGCATCCCCTTCTTCATCGACAATTTATCAGGTCACTTCTAGTGAAACTATATTTTTATTCCATCACATCTTATGTTCTTTACTTGGAGCGTCTGTTTGTTTTCATTTTAGTTTTGGTTTGAATAAAGTTGGATCCCACCATCCTTGTATTGGAGATACGCTCCGCTTTTTCATATGGAACACTTGTGTTCTTAGTTATGCTTTAATGTTCATGGCGAAGGCTGAAAATTGCTTCGTTGATTGCTATTTGGTTGGAATCAGAAAATGCTTCATATGGTTTTGAATAACTTGATACTTGGCAATTGTTTTGAGCTCTCATAGATCATGTTTAAGCTCTTGCATCATGTAGTTTAAATCTATTAGTGGAGAACTACTGTAGAGCTTGTTGAAATTTGGTTTGCATGATTGGTCTCTCTAAGGTCTAGATATTTTCTGGTAAAAGTGTTTGAACAACAAGGAAGCAGTGTAGAGTCTTATAATGCTTGCAATATGTTCTTGTGTAAGTTTTGCTGTACCTGTTCATACTTGTGTTTGCTTCAAACAACCTTGCTAGCCAAAGCCTTGTATTGAGAGGAAATGCTTCTCGTGCATCCAAACACCTTGAGCCAAAACCCATGCCATTTGTGTCCACCATAACTACCGATGTGGTATTTTTCTGCCATTCCAAAGTAAATTACTTGTGTGCTACCTTTAAAATTTCATTCCTTTGTCTTTGCAATGTATAGCTCATGGGAAAATAGCTTAAAAACTATTGTGGTGATGAATATGTAGCTATGTGTTTTAGTTCTTATAAGTTGCTTGTCACTACAAGAAAAGTTGCCATGGCCGACGAAGTTGAAGTCGCGCCGTGGTTGCTGGTGTACCATGGCCGACGATTTTTGGTCCCTCCGTGGTGCATGTCAAAACTTTTTTTCTCATTTTTGAGGCCACCTAGCCCGACGAAAGCGGCCAAAACGTTGCGTATGGTGGCCCGGGACGTGGTGCATCTCGAAATCTCGGGTTCGCCGGCCGAGTCAACGCAAATCCGCACCGCCGAGGGATGTAGGGCCCAGATGGCAGCCTCTCTGGCATTGTTTTTTTTTCTAGATCGCGCCATCTCGTTCAACGTTCTCCGATCGAGCCGTTTACGATGCAGGATCATGGGTCCCGCATGTCATCCTCTATGAACCAAAATTCTTTCTATTCTTGGATTTTTTTTTGACCCCCTGATTTCTGGCTACTTCCTTTTTCTTTTGATCCCTTGCCGCCTTGGAACGTTGAGGACCGCTGCTCAAATGGGACCCGCATGTCATCCTCTATGTGCAATCAACTTTCTTTTCTTGGAGTTTTTTTGGCACCTCAAATTTGGTCACTTGCCTTTTTCTTTCATCCCCTGCGCCTCTCAAACGGTGATACCGCTGCCAATGGGGACCCGCATGTCATTCTCTATGTACTATAAAACTTTCTTTTCTTGAATTATTTTTGGCACCTCATATTTGCTCACTTACCTTTTTCTTTCGATCCCCTACCGCCTCTCAAATGGTGATACCGCTGCTGCTAAATGGGACCCGCATGTCATCCTCTATGTACTATAAAACTTTCTTTTCTTGAATTATTTTTGGCTCCTCATATTTTTCACTTGCCTTTTTCTTTCGATCTCATGCCGCCTCTGAAACGTTGCTGCTAAATGGGACCCGCATGTCATCCTCTATGTACTATAAAACTTTCTTTTCTTGAATTATTTTTGGCTCCTGATATTTTTTCACTTGCCTTTTTCTTTCGATCTCATGCCACGTTTGAAACGTTGAGGAACCTGCTGGCTCATGGGACCCGCATGTCATCCTCTATGTACTATAAAAGTTCATTTTCTTGGTTTTTTTCACCCTCTTATTTTTGGTCACTTGCCTTTTTCTTTCGATCCCCTGCCGCCTCTCAAACAAGTGATACCGCTTGCTAAATGGGACCCGCATGTCATCCTCTATGTACTATAAAACTTTCTTTTCTTGAATTATTTTTGGCTCCTCATATTTTTTTCACTTGCCTTTTTCTTTCGATCCCCTGCCGCCTCTCAAACGGTGATACCGCTGCTGCTAAATGGGACCCGCATGTCATCCTCTATGTACTATAAAACTTTTCTTTTCTTGATTATTTTTGGCTGTGATATTTGCTCACTTGCCTTTTTCTTTCGATCCCCGCCGCCTCAAACAAAGGTGAGACCGCTGTAGCTAAATGGGACCCGCATGTCATCCTCTATGAGCAATCAACTTTCTTTTCTTGGAGTTTTTTTTGGCACCTCATATTTGGTCACTTGCCTTTTTCTTTCGATCTCATGCCACGTTTGAAACGTTGAGGAACCTGCTGGCTCATGGGACCCGCATGTCATCCTCTATGTGCTATAAAAGTTTCCTTTGTTGGATTTTTTTTTCACCCTCTGATTTTTGGCTTGCCTTTTTCTTTTGATCCCCTGCCCCCTTTGAAACGTTGAGTAAGCTGTTGGCTCAAGGGACCCGCATGTCATCCTCTATGTCCATCAACTTTCTTTTCTTGGATTTTTTTTCACCCCCTAATTACTAGCTACTTTCTTTTTCTTTTGATCTCAAGCCGCATTACAAACATTGAGACCGCTGCTGCAAAATGGGACCCACATGTCATCCTCTATGTACAATAAATCTTGGATTATTTTTGGCTCCTGATATTTGGTCACTTGCCTTTTTCTTTCGATCTCATGCCACCTTTGAAACGTTGAGTAAGCTGCTGGCTCATGGGTCCCGCATGTCATCCTCTCTACGAACAATAAAAGTTTCCTTTCTTGGAGTTATTTTTGACCCCTAATTCTGGCTATTTGCCTTTTTCTTTTGATCCCCTGCCCCCTTTGAAACGATGAGGACGCTGTTGGCAGGTCGGTCCCACATGTCATCCTCTATGAACAATAAAAGTTTCCTTTGGTGGATTTATTTTTGACCCCTAATTAATTTCTGGCTATTTCCTTTTTTTTTCTTTTGATCCCCCGCCGCCTTGGAATTGTTGAGAATGTTGCTGCCTCATTTTTCTTTTGGTCCTGTGCCGCCTTGGAAACGTTGAGACCGCTGCTACAAAATGGGACCCGCATGTCATCCTCTATGTACAATAAAGTTTCTTTTCTTGGATTATTTTTGCTCCTGATATTATGTCACTTGGCTTTTTCTTCGATCTCATGCCGACTTTGAAACGTTGAGGATGCTGCTGCCTCATGGGTCCCGCATGTCATCCTCTCAGAACGATAAATGTTTTCTTTTCTTGTATTTTTTACCAACTGATTTTTGGCTTTTTTTATTTTCGATCCCCTGCCGCCTTTGAAACGTTGACGACGCTGCTGGCTCATGGGTCCCCGATGTCAGCCTCCCCGTACAAGAAACATGTGATATTTTATTTTGCAGACAATAAACGTTGTATTTCGCTCTGAGCTATTGCAAACGGATAAATTAAATCTTTATATCTGCATAAACAAACTTATATGTTGAATCTCCTTGTTTTTTGTTTTTGCGAAGCATAGGACTTTCCTGTTTTTTTTTTGAGAAAAATCCGACCTTTCCTGTTTTGGAGTGGGCTGAAATTGTACGAGTCAAAAGGCCCAGCAGGATAGTTCGAAGCCCAGATGTCCAGATACAGCCCAATTGAAATCTTTCTTTTCTTGGATTTTTTTCACACCCTGATTTCTGGCTACTTCATTTTTCTTTCGGTCCTGTGCCGCCTTGGAAGCGTTGAGACCGCTGCTACAAAATGGGACCCGCATGTCATCCTCTATGTACAATAAAGTTTCTTTTCTTGGATTATTTTTGGCTCCTCGATATTTTGTCACTTGCCTTTTTCTTTCAATCTCATGCCGACTTTGAAACGTTGAGGAAGCTGCTGGCTCATGGGTCCCGCATGTCATCCTCTATGAACAATAAAAGTTTCCTTTGTTGGATTTATTTTTTCCTAATTTCTGGCTATTTGCTTTTTCTTTTGATCCCTGCCCCCTTTGAAACGATGACGACGCAGCTGGCAGGTCGGTCCCACATGTCATCCTCTATGAACAATAAAAGTTTCCTTTGATGGATTTATTTTGACCCTAATTAATTTCTGGCTATTTCCTTTTTTCTTTTGATCCCCTGCCGCCTTTGAAATAGTTGAGGATGCTGCTGCCTCATGGGTCCCGCATGTCATCCTCTCAAAAGGTAAATGTTTCTTTTCTTGAATTTGTTTACCAACTGATTTTTGGCTTATTTTTTCTTTCGATCTCCTGCCACCTTTAAAACGTTGACGACGCTGCTGGCTCATGGGTCCCCAATGTCAGCCTCCCCATACTGCAAATCCTCTTTCTGCAAAGGTTGTATTTCTAGATAGATAAGGTGGATTCGAATCTGCCATGGTTCAGGCAGCTCAGGTAAGCCTTCTTGCACTGATTAATGGAAGTAGTGTATAGCAAGGTCAAGACATGTGGCTCGGTGTAATGAATCTATTTGAATCATGTTGTGGGTTCAATCTGATAGTTCTCTAACAGGTCAGCCAAAATAGAAATTAAGTTTTTTTCTAAAACGGAAATGCAAATTAAGATGAACACAAACATTAGTTATCATAATAGCTGATCATACATACATACTTGCTAAGAGCAAAAGCTTGCCAGAGTTTTACCACCCATACAATTAATTAGCAGTTCAGATAAGATAACCTTATATAAGTATAACTACAAATGCATTTGCTAAGGGCTCATGGGGCAACAGAACTAGACAACCGCGAACTTTATGACCAGCATGTCACAGCGGCATCGAAAGATCTTGACCTTCAACTTTGATCCAATGCGAAGTTTGGCACCGTCAATGAACTTTTTCCACCTGGAAGTAACAGCCAAGCGGCCATCTGTGGGACTGACGGAGTACCGTCCCTCCACGGTGAGACCTTCACTCTCCATGACGAGGGATATCTTGCCCCTTCGGCCAGCATTGAGATCCTTGGAGATACTTTTAGGCAATTTCTGATTCAAAGCAAGAGATACCACCAAAAATTAGTCAATGGCACCAATGCACTGAACCATGTGAGACTTTGAGCAGAGAAGACATCAAGATAAGAGCAGTTATGCTGTCATATACTCACGAACATAGCCTTCAGATGCGTCCTGGTCACCACACGGGTGGCCACAGCAATGAGCTGAGACCTCGGTGATCTGGCTGGGGCAGGTGCAGGAGCCTGGGCTGGTACACGAGCTGGTGCTGATGCAGGAGACTGCTGGGCAGGTGCAGTAAACGGTGCCTCTAGAGGAACCGGTGCTGATGCAGGAGACTGTTGGGCAGGTGCAGTAAACGGTGCAGCTAGAGGAACCAGTGCTGATGCAGGAGCCTGCTGGGCAGGTGTAGTATATGGGGCCTCTACAGGAACCGGTGCTGATGCAGGAGAGTGGGAAGCCGGTGCCGGTGCTGGTGTGGTTGCCCTTTGTGACATCCGCTCATGTTCCATCAGGGGATCTGCAGCTTTGATCATGTTAAACCCAGCAAGCTAGAACAGAGGGAATGGTTTAGAACAACTGCTCAGAACAGTTATCAAAAGATATGAGTAGAAAAAAGTTACATATTATATATTTGGAAGTGTCTCCAACTCTGTAAGCAGTTACGTATATCTGCCCGTTTGAGTTTCTGATCCTCAGCTCGTCGCCCTTCTTCAGACCGTAGTCAAAAGCAAACTTTCTCCAATCATGTCCATACAAATATGTGATGGTCCTGCGTCTTGTAGACATACACCTCATAGACCGTGTAGGTGTTCATCAATTTGCCATTGCCATGCATAGTGAAAGACCCTTCATGCGGACACATCTGGTTAATCATTGGACGAAGTTCACAAGGTACAGTCTGCATGTGAAAATTGATACAAATGTAAGAAGCAGGAAGACTAAAAACAAGACTTTACTATATGCCAATTCATGCTAAACCACTGAGAATACATACCTGTAACTCTGTGAAGGAGCTACTAGAAAGGTAGATAGAGCCATAGGAGGTGTTATATGTGGGGTATGTACATGGGCCCGCCATATTCCCGCAAGCTCGGCATCGGGATGGTGAAGGAAACATGGGAGGTACTACTGGTGCGTAGCGCTGAATGTAAGTGGAAGAATTAGGTTGTGTAAAGTGCATAGTTCAGAGCAATGCAAATGTTGACAAGCGAGTGCATAACACTATGTTACAAACTGAACAGTGAAAAATTAGTGTATGATGAATATAAGCATGCTAATTTGGTGTTTCCGAATTCCAAAAAGCATTAGACAGAGCCGGTGATAATATCAGACATAAATCATGGCATGTATATGTGGCTTAAGAAAATATACCCGAACCCTTGGATGGTTACGGCCCGGCTGGTCCTTGGACTTGAGCTTATATAAGCATCCAGAAGGTGGGGCTGACAGTAACTTGGTGGCAGCCTCTGCAGATGCCTCATCAGCAGCAGTTGCAATCCTTTTGACCAATGAAGGTTAGCAGTTTCAGTCATATATGAAAATTGAAGAGCAACAGACATCAGCAGTGATATATAAAATGAATCTATGAGACACTGATGCATATAGTGCTGGATGTAAGTGTAAGAATAGGTGTGTGTGTTTCTGAACTATTGGTAAGCATTAGACAAAGCCGGCAATAAACAGACAAAAATCAAATCATGTATGAGGATTAAGAAAATATACCTGCTTACTGAAAAGGGTACCACCCAGCTGGCCCGTGGCCTTGTGCTTGAGGAGGTTTTCAGAAGATGGTGGCGGCACCATCGTCTTCACAGCAGCCTCATCAGGATCATTTTTTATCCATTTGAGTAGAGGCACAGAAGTTTCATCCTGCATATGAATAGCAATAGAACTCATCATTGATATTTAATAAATCTATGAGATAGACTGATGCAAATAGTGCGGGTGTAAGTGGAAGAATAGGGTTGTGCATAGAGAACAGTTGACAACAATGCAAATGATTACAAAAGAAGCCAATGGAAATCAACAGTTTATATACTGGATGAGACAGACTGAAAAGTGAAAAATTAGTGTATGATGATTGTAAGCAAACGCAGTGTTTCTGAACTTTTGGTAAGCATTAGACAAAGCCAACAGTAATTAAACAGATAATAATGAAATCATGTATGTGGATTAAGAAAATATACCAGATTCATTAAAAGGTCACCACCCAGCTGGCCCATGGCCTCGTGCTTGTAGAGGTTTTCGGAAGATGGTGCCGGCACCATCGTCCTCACAGCAGCCTCATTAGCCTCATTTTGCATCCACTTGAGTAAAGGCGCAGCAGTTTCAGCCTGCATAAGAATGGGAACAGATCTCAGCAGTGATATTGAATGACTCTGAGACAGACTGATGCATATAGTGCTGGATGTAAGTGGAAGGGTATGGCCGTGTATGGACAACAGTTCACAACAATGCAAGGGTGTGTTCGGTTCTGAAACAGCGTGGAATGGAATGGAATGGTTCCATTTCAGAGGAATGGAATGGTTAAATTTTTGTTCGGTTGGGATAAATGGAGAGCAGAAGAGATCGAGGTTAAACTAACCATTTGTCTCAAAATTGTAATTAACAATTGCAAATGACATTTTAATCTCAAAGTCGTAATTAACAGCGCCTAATGGTGCTCTTTTAATCTAAAAATCGTAATTAACATCATTTTTTGTTGGGTTAGGGGAACTGGAGTAGATGAACATTACTGTATGATGATTGTAAGCAAACGAATTTGGTGTTTCTAAACTTTTGGCTTCGAGATCTTATGGGTTTCAACTCTAGCCTACCCCAACTTGTTTGGGACTGAAAGGCTTGGTTGTTGTTGTTGTTGTAAACTTTTGGCAAGCATAGAAAAAACCGACAATAAACAGAGAAATATCAAGGCATGTTTTGTGGATTAAGAAAATATACCATATTCATTAAAAGATCACCACCCAGCTGGCGCGTGGCCTTGTGCTTGTAGAGGCATTTAGAAGATGGGGCGGCATCAACATACTGGCAGCCTGATCAGCCGCAGTTTTGATCTTCCTTTTGAGTAAAGGCCCTAAAGTTTCAGTCTGCATATGAATAGCAAAACAAAAGGCAGACCTCAGCAGTGATATTGAATTACTGTATGAGATAGACTGATGCATATAGTGGATGCTCTTAGCCTTTTGCAGCGTGAACACTAGCTATGGACAGACAAAAAACTAGTTAACTCAGCTTTGTCTAGATATGAATGTACTACCACCATCCAAAAGCTTAAGCCTTATTTATTTTTGAGAAATCAAAACAAGCAAAGTTTGACCAAAATTTTAGAACATTCTATCAACAAATATAATACTGTGTAGATACCGTAGGAAAATATATTTTATTATCTATTTAATGATATTAATTTTGTATTTTGCATGTTACTGATTTTTGGTAAAAGCTTAGTCAAACATGGTATAGTTTGACTTTCTAAAAATAATATAAGCCCAAAGCTTTGGGATGGAGGCAGTAGTATCTAGAGCTAAAACACATCTAGATACATCCGTATCTACAGATAGTTGAGTCAATTAATTTGGATCTGAGGGAGTATCAGATTCAGACTACATCATGGTAAGTTGGTTAAAAAAATTACCCCTGGGCGGTCCCTGCCCAGCTCGGCAGTGGCATTTCGCTTCTTGTGCTGCAGATCGGGCCATGCTCCTGCAGCAGGTGGGGCGCTATTCTCGTTCCCCATAGCCTCAGCACGGAACCTGGAGGTACCAACCTGATACAGAGAATATAGAGCATGGTGTCACAGAGGCTTTACGCACAAACAGCTGAAGACATGTGCTACTTTAAGCATATTCCAGAACAGGAACAGATTGAGGATGCAGAGAGACACTTAAAAGGTAAAGAGTGGATAAGCAAACGGAGTACCTGCTTCGCGGGGCTGGGGACGCAGCTCAGGCTCAGCCAACTGCCCACATGCGTGGTGGCCTTACGCTCCATTGCCCCCACCGCCGAGGTCTTACCTTTCCTGTACAAGCTGACAAAAGATACAGTGAGGATCAGCAGAAACTACAAAGGTTGCAAATGTCGACAAATAAAGGAAGAACACCCCAATCCAAGCAAAGGTAGCCCCCCCCCCACCCCCATCAATCACTCCCAGCTCGAGGGTGACCAGAAAGACACCCCTTCGCCCAGAATAGGAAAGAGATGCGCAAGATATCGAGGAGAGGAAAAAAGAACCGATCTCGAGAAAGGAGAGAACATTACTAGTCCTACCTAATCCGCTTGGGCTAGATGCAGCTTGCCCCTCCAAGCTGGATGCCTGGACGGTGGAGGCGAAAGGAGGGGATCGAGCTAGCGGCTTGCATCCGTCGGCAATCGGCACTCGATCGGGAGAGAAGGGGTGCTACATAAAGGGGAGGGGTAACATATTTTATTACACAGTGAACTTACTGATGTGACTAGTCATTACATGTCTCACTGAAACTAGGGCCCATAGTGTGGCACCCCAAATTTACTTGAAGCTGCCCGGCGGGACGCATTGGCGCGTCAAGAAACCCCCGAATTGTAGCGGGGAAATGAAACATTTCACAAAAATTCGAAATTCAAGCACACCGCCACGCGCCAAGCACGCGGCTGTTCCTTCCTCTTCCTCGGTTCCTCCTCCCCTATCCGAAAAAACCCCAAATCCCAAGCTCAAACCAAAAAAAAAAAACAAACAAACAATGCATGTCCTCGTTAACCCGCTGGAGATCGTTCCCGGACGATGCGGACCACCCGCCCTGAGATCCAGAATTCCGTCCACCTCGAGGCACTGCGTGCTGTCTCGCAGCAGCGGCTTGAGGGCGCTGAAGAGGAAGTTCCGCCGGAAAGTGCTCATGGCAACCGTGCAAGCTCACCGGCGTGCTGTATCCCGAGAGGAACTGGTCAAAGCTTTGCTATTCGCCACACAAAAAAAATTGCGGGCCAAGATCTGGTCAAAGCTTCGTCGATGGCTTGCCACGAGAGGCTTGGAGTCCAGAGTCAATAAACTAGCTGCTCGAGGACTTGGGCGGTTTACACGGATTCATATTAACTGACTCAAGTTTGTTAGTCTAGTTAACAAATGCATCTAGATACATCCATATCTAGACAGAATTGAGTCAATTAATATGAATCAGAGGGGAGTACCTAAAAGTGTTTCATGCTACCAACTAATGCGCTGGCAGGAATCGCTGTAGAAGTAATTGTGCTACTACTCATACGATGAACTGATTGTGTGGGTGTCGAATTTTGCAACGCGATCATCCACTGAATGCTTAATCTAGCGCCAAAGGCGTACAAATCATAACATACTACAGCACCAGAACATAAGAGTACGAATCATAAAGTAGCTCAACATTTTGCATTAGGGCTGGGTGGTCCTGAGACTACCGGGACGCCCCTGATGATCTCCGGGTGTGCATCCTCTTCAACGCAAAGCTGTGTACTCGGTCCACGGCCTCCTTCTGTAGGCTGGATAATCTCAGGTGCAGGACCTTCGTCTATGAGAGGCTCGTCATCAGTACCATCCACAGGTGCATCAGGGCTGGGTGGTCTTGAGACTACCCGGACGCCCGTGATGATCTCCGGGCGTGCATCCACTTCAACGCAAAGCTGTGTACTCGGTCCACGGCCTCCTTCTGTAGACTGGATAATCTCAGGTGCAGGACCTTCGTCTATGAAAGGCTCGTCATCAGTACCATCCACAGGTGCATCAAACTGAGATTCATCTTCAAATCTCCCATCAAACTAAGAGAGACCTCTTCAACTCTATGCTTCTGCAATTAGTACATCAACCGATTAGACAAACATCTAAGGGATGCAACCTGAACAAATGCCGTTTTACATATTTACCTTCTCATCTGGCACAGCACATGTCCCAGAGCTGAAACCCGTTTCCTGAAGCAAGCGCTTTTTCTCTCCTTCCCGTCCATCCATCTGCAACAAGTTAAATTTGAGTACAGAACCTTGCACAGCAATGCAAACTATTGATTGAAACAGCGGGCAGCATCAATATAAATAATTAACTACATATGCCAGCACACATACAGTGTGAGCAAGATCTGCTTCTCCTGCTAAAGGATCATTATATGGTTCACCATGCTAAACCCGCCTAACATATGTGCGGTCCATCCCAAAAATGTGTAAATGATCTGCCACTACAGGGTGAGGCCTCTTCTCACCATTCATACATGTGCAGCGCGGGCAATACACGTCCAGGTTGTGACCATCATGAGCTCTAATAAACCCCATAAAGGGTTGAACACCATTTATATATGAAGGGGAACATAAGTGTCCATGCAGTATCCAAGTTCTGTCCATCTGTTTAATTATGAGATACAGTGGTTGGTGATTAATTTAAGGCGAAGTAGGAAATGTATATCCATCGAGTACAAAACTATACTACATGATTATGCATTTCAGCAATCATGTCGAGTACAAAACAAAAAATGCCCATCGACATTTTAGCAAACAGATCGTGTACAAAACTCTGCCATGGCATTTCAGCAAATTAACGGATCGAGTGCAGAACTGACTCTATATGCCCACGCAAATGAACAAATTGATCGATGACAAATCGAGCGGAAAACTATAAAGTGCCAATTAGTTCGAGCATACTGACGAATTTTTTTAGCAGCATCAAGAAAATATAAATCGTTAGGCTGTCTTGCCCGATACATGATTGAGCTAGAGATAGCAGCCCTACCGTGGATCAACTTGACCGCCGGTGCGTCTCGAGAAGAACGACGGGGAGGGGAAGCTTCTTCTTCGCACGGACGGGACGGGGAGGGGAAGCTCTTCGCACGGACGGGGATAAGTTGTGTACGGGTGGGTGGGGGGTCATGCGGCCGGGCCGCCGGGGTGATAATTAAGGTCGGTAGGTGGCGTTTAATGGAGTTGCGTGTGTAATTTGCCGTGCACAAGGTTGAGGAATAGGCGGTTCCCTTTGCCGCGCGCACAATTCAAACTATCCCGCCCATGTAGTTTAAATTCGCCATATTTTCGTTAAATCGACATAAAGTCATGTGAGTGGGGGAAAATTAGCAAAGTTGCTTGAAAAATAGTAAAACTCTGGAATTATCCTTTAAATATGCTCTACTTCATGTGAAAATCGGGGTGTGGAAGCATGTTGAGCTGTTTTATTTGTACTTTCTTCATTAAAACTCCCATTTTATGCACTTTGGATGGAAAGAAATCATTTGTACATAAATTTTGACAACGCCATTTGCAAACACTAATTGTTTACATGCCAAGATGCACCCATCCACCAAATATATATGTGGCAAAAGTTTATCACAATCTAGCAGATATGCATAATTAGTGAGGGACCCCTTTTGATTTTGTGCAATTTCCACTAATTAGGTAGAGATCGAGAAGGGTTAATTAATTAGGCCATGTTAGGGGTTATGTGTTTTAGATTAGGTTGTATGGATTCAAATACAACTTCTTTATTTGTGTGCTATGATTAATCAAAACTAGATCGATCGGACTGCGCACACATTATTAGAGGTGCATGTGTGTGTTGTTGGCCACCAACGAGAGAGAGAGAGAGAGAGAGACAGAGAAAGAGAGAGAGGTAGAGAGAGCTACATACGAGAGAGCGATTCAAATCCCCAAATTAAACACATATATATGCATGGCACATTTAATTTAATTAGAGGACCGCGAGGCACCCCTGGCCTGCTTGATGCACAATTAAGTGTCATTGGCCTATATATAGGGTTTAATTAGGGTTTAGGGTTTAGGGTTAGGAGGTTAGGGTTTAGGGTCTAGGGTTTAATGTTTATGGTGTTTAGGGTTTATGGATTAGGGATTAGGGTTTATTTAGGGTTTAAGGTTTAGGGATCATCGATCGAGTGCGCACACACACATTATTAGAGGCACACGCGCCTTTGCGCATAAAGTGCATGCGTATATATATGTGTGTGTTTTTTGGCCACCAACGACATATAGATGATCGAGAGAGAGAGATTGAAATCCCCCAAGAATATGTTCAAATATATATTAAAATATATGCACGAATGCATGCATGGTAGGCCATGCATGCACACTAATTATATATATATTATGAGGAAACTTAATCAAATGTGTTTTCATTCGAGAGAACTTGTCAAAATTCAAGTTAATTAATTTATCATCGATAATTATATAATTAATTAATGAATCTCAGGGAGATGTTATACAACATATGATCGATATAGGCCATGTATATATTAATTGGTTTTAATCTACCGTTTAATTTGCTAGCTAGCTGCATGCTATATATAGAGCATGTTTTTATTAGATCGGGTTATAGCTAGTATAGTTTAGGGTTATGTGTTTTAATTAACTAGGGTTTGATTAGCTAGGGGTTAGTATATATATATATGGTTTAGGGTTAATGCATGGCACATTTAATTTAACTAGAGGACCGCGAGGCACCCCTGGCCTGCTTGATGCACAATTAAGTGTCGTTGGCCTATATATAGGGTTTAATTAGGGTTTAGGGTTAGCTAGCTGGGTTTAGGGTTTAGTGTTTAGGGTGTTTAGCTAGGGTCTAGGGTTTAGGGTTTAGTGTTTACGGTGTTTAGGGTCTAGGGTTTAGTGTTTAGGGTGTTTAGGGTCTAGGGTTTAGGGTCTAGTGTTTAGGGTCTAGGGTTTAGGGTTTAATTAGTGTTTAGGGTGTTTAGGTTTAGGGTTTAGTGTTTACGGTGTTTAGGGTCTAGGGTTTAGGGTTTAGTGTTTAGGGTGTTTAGGGTCTAGGGTAGGGTCTAGTGTTTAGGGTCTAGGGTTTAGGGTTTAATTAGTGTTTAGGGTTTAGGGTTTAATGTTTACGGTGTTTAGGGTCTAGGGTTTAGGGTTTAGTGTTTAGGGTGTTTAGGGTCTAGGGTTTAGTGTGTTTAGGGTGTTTAGGGTTTAGGGATTAGGGATTAGGTTTTAGGGTTGTTTAAGGTTTAGGGATCATCGATCGAGTGCGCACACACATTATTAGAGGCACCCGCGCCTTTGCGCATAAAGTGCATGCGTATATATATGTGTGTGTTTTTTTGCCACCAACAACGATATATAGATGATCGAGAGAGAGAGATTGAAATCCCCAAGAATATGCATGTTCAAATATATATCAAAATATATGCATGAATGCATGGTAGGCCATGCATGCATACTAATTATATATATACTAGTCTTCAACCCGTGCGGCCTGCACGGGCTAGTGAGATTTTTTTGAAAAAACATTACATATGAAATCCAAGATAATGTTGTAGTGATGATATATATTTTTTCTAATACAAATTTAGAGCTAAATTGCTAAGTGTTCACTTGAAAATACCATCTAAAACACGATAATGAGGTAATTACTTGTAGGACATACATATAAGTTTCAGTCATGCTGTTAAGGTACGTAAAAACCATCAACATTCACATGGCTACGGTATTGCTCTTTCAGATACAACGTTGTCTTTGCTTGAAGTTCATATCTCCCAAACTGATTGCACTGTAATAATTATTGATTCTTTTACGTGACTGGGTGCTGAAAAGTAAAAATAAAAACATGTCAGTAAGATAAATCTCTAGATGAAATGTCAAGGCCAAGAATAAATGCCTTCATATGCTCGTACATTCTCAAGACCGCCGACGATCAAGTGAACATGGAAGATGCAGGTATGTTTGCGGGCCGTAGATGCCATTCCATCTACTATGCGTCTTCATCCTGAAGCTTGTCTTGATCCCAACCTGGCACCCTCCAATCAGCAGTTCATCGTGCATCATTGATGCACGTACTGCTTTACATCATTCATGCATCGTCGTTCTTTTAATCATTTGTACTATCATTCTGTAAAATGTGGTGCATGATAGCTTGTAGCAGCTATTGCAGAGTGTTGTCTGCATGTAATTTTTTCGGTACCTCGGAGATCTGCGCGTTTTATATTAAACTCAAAAGGTGAAAGGAACGATATCTGTATAAAGATAGAACTCCACCTTAACCCCGATCACCACAGCCTGCATGTATTAAGTTTCATTGTTTTAGAGGATACAAAATAAATTTTCTATTTCACAGCGTATTACAATATTTTAAGAGAAGCAACCAGTTTATATTTACGAATGCATTGTTTCAACCATCTAAATACACGAATGGAGAAAGAATCTCAGTTGTGCATCCATTAAGTGTGACTTCTACTAATTCCCTACGTTAAGAACCAAGTAGTGCTTCGTAATCCGTATCATCCAAGTAGAAATATGTGGGAATATCCACATAAAGAGATGGCCAAACCTTAGACCAATAAACTGGATGGGTCGGAGCTGGAGTAGCCCGGCAATCCCGCATCACAGTGATCAGCCGCCATAATGAACTTGTTCAGATCTTAATCATCACCTCTCAGCTTGTGGTTCCTTGAATCCCGCAGACGCAAAGAAAATTGAAGGATCGATGCAAGTAGCGCTCCTGCCAGAGTAAACCTCACCCGATTTGTTGAGAAAATCAGGGTCGTTATAACTCAATCCCAACTGATGGTCTTGAGCCGTGCATACATATAATTTTGGGGTTAAGTGTATATGTTGGACTCCACGTACCTGACATTTAAAAAGCCTTGGAGTGATTAAATCTATACTATAGGACCGAAATTTTGTTAAGCCTCGTGACTGGGTTTTCCACGCCATGTTCTGTACAATATGTTCACAAACGTGTCTACGTAACAGCCTATGTGCCATTATAAATCGTAAATTTCTCGAGTAATCTTAGCCGTAAATTTTAGATCTAATTGTCTTAATTATTTTGATGATGTGGATTAACGTGGTTCCTCGTATGGGGCCTCTAATTAGTAAATATAAGATTATGAGCTAGGCAACTTGATCAAATGTGTTTTCATACGAGAGAACTTGTCAAAATTCAAGTTAATTAATTTATCATCGATAATTATATATATAATTAATTAATGAATCATAGGTCTATAATTAATTTAGGGTTTTAGGTTGTACGTTTAAGGTTTAGGGATCATCGATCATGCTACACACATTATTAGGAGGCACTCCGATATATCCCTAAAATGGGCCCGTCAAGATAGTACCGGGGTTTATCAAGGCCCACTACCCGAAGACTAAGAAGATTCGGAGCCCAAGATATATTAAGGAAAGTTAGAGTGCTGTAGCTTCTCTAACTTTTCACCCATGTATGTAGAAAACGTCCCGACTCTATAACTTGTAATAGAATTAAACTCCTCGGCTCCACCTCCTATATAAGGGGGAGTCGAGGGACAAAGAAAGGATCGAATCTAATGTCAACATAACCCTAGTTTTCATAATCGTCGAGTACTTTTCGCCTAAACCTTCGAGATCTACTTGCCCTCTACTTCTAGCAAAACCCTAGTCTACAATCTGTAGGCATTGACAAGCTAATCCTTTGTCAATTGGCGCCGACCGTGGGGATTAGAGGTTGCAAGGAGCTGATCTCGATGGCACGTTCAAGATCTCCGACTTCAGCAAGTAACGCGATGGATCGAGGTAACAAGGAAAAAACTGATCTATTCAATTTTATTCCTCACCCGCCCTCCCGTATGGATGCATGTGCCTATCTCGAGGAGCCCATCATCATGACGTTCGGAGAATTCCGATTTGGCGTCAACAAGGAAGGATCCTACCGTCTCGAGGTTCCGATCTCGTCGGAATTTTCAATGTCGATTTCAACTTTTCGTCGAGTGATCTAGGAGTTTCGTCGCCACAATTCTGTCGACAAGAAGGGCAAGTGGAAAGCTCTGCCAAGATCTTCGGGCTGAACACATCCTTCGAGTCGTCTGCTGACTCCTTTATAAGCAGCGACCCCGAAAGCGTCGACAGCTTTCAACTTCATCGACAAGTCCGCTGCCATCGGAAAGGTCTTCACCACTCTATATGATGGTGTCACCAACATTGAGAAAAATCAATACACAAAATACCACCAGATCTGTGCGATAGAAGAAGCAGGTACATCAGAACCACAAACGTCGGAGGCTTTCGACGATTGGGAAATCCATACGTCGATCCCGCTGATCTCAGAACAGGCCTAGGCACTAAATATGCCGGGTCGTCCACTCGCGCAAAAGTCCAACTCCCGCAAGCTGCGTGGGATAGGGCTGCGAGAGCCATGGATGGATCAGAACCAATGAATACTACTGCTACCGTACAATAGTTACAAGCATATCAATATAGACTTGCTCGGGCAAGCAGAGAGTTGAAAATGATGAAGATCCCTGAACAGAGGAAAGAAGCAAGCCTCGTGACTGCGTATCGCTTGAGTTGCAGTTAAGTCGCCTTTCAGAACTTCTGGGAGATAGTCACAGAGAAGCTCCGGGAGGAGAGCGATGTCTCGACTCCAAAACATACCCGAAGCCGAAAGAGGAAGCATAATCCAAAATCTCGATATGTCCTCATGTCGATTGATGAAAGAGGAAAGATCATCCCAAACGCCAGAAACAGGTTACATGGCAACACAAGCTTACATCCTTGCGTCTAGACCACCTCCTGGGACCGAGAGAACCACTGTTCAATATGGCGATGGCTGAGTAGGAGTAATGTGAATGCCGCTTTTGCAACAACGCTCCCGAAGAAAACTTGTGCTTAAATAGTGTCCACGACCAACACAAAGAAGTTCAAGACCTCCAAGAATGCGGAGCAAGAGACACAAAGTAGTCCAAGTAAGGTGGACAGTAGCGACAAGAAAGAAGGGAGCGCCAGCACTCAGTAAGTCGCGACGAAGATATGTGTGGGCTCCGTGAGCCTACGAAGAGTTCGAAAAACTCGAGTCTCAAAAGGGTTCTACCCGAAAATCTCAAGAAATTCGACGGCCCGCAAGATCCCGAGGATTGGCTCAGATTACCTCGAGATGGTGAAGCTGGTAGGAGGAACCAGAGCAACAAACTATGCAAAGTATCCAAGTTCATTTGAGCGTGCCGCTAGATCTTGGATAAAGAAACTCCCCACAAGTTCCATCGACAGCATAATTTCGAGGACATCTTCGTGAAAAACTTTCGATCCACCTGCAAAAAACATGCGTCATTGGAAGAGTTGAGAGCGTGTCGATAGAAACACGACGAGTCGATGAGGAAATACATACAGCGGTGGAACATCATAAAAAACTCGGCAGAAGATATATCTGACGAGAGGGCAATAGATGCGTTCGTGGCAGGAATCCGGCGAGGAGATTTCGTCGAGGACTTAGGGAGAACCAACCCTAAGACCATATCAGCACTTATGGAGATAGCCAATAAATGGGCAGATGGTGAAGACGCAATATACAACAAGCGACACATCCATAAGAGGATCGTGGTCGAAATTATCAAAATAGAAGGTGATTTTCTCGCCAGGCTCTACAACAACGATGCTCCCGCCATATATCGGTTGGTTTTCGAGGAAACACGAGGAAATAGTCGAGATGATTATCAAAGGAGTAATGAGCAACAAGGCTTACAATGGAAGTGATTTCGTGGCAACGGGCAAAATAGTGGACCAAGGACTCAAAGACACCTTACGTGTCTCCCGAGGAGATGATGAACGGTCCGTGTCAAATGCACTTTTACCTCGGCGAACGAATGGAAAGAGGCAAGCCAGACATCTCCGCAAAGACTGCTTTAATTTGTGCAATGCTAAGTGAACAGAATTCAGAAATGCCCAAGCAAATACCAAACCTCTCGGGAGCCAAGGAGCGAGATCCACCTTTCACCTCCTCCCGCAATTACGAAATCGACACCAAATTTTCTAATAGCGCAGCACCACATCCACCCCCATATGTTGACCCCAACTCTAACGGTGCGGTCTCGATGATTCAAAAAGCTAAGCCATCAAACAGGGCGCAGAAGGTAATCTCGCGACAAGTGTTCATGGCAGAGAAGATGCCTCCACCAACAATGAGCACTTAAATTGGTCGGGCAACATCGGTTTCATTATACAGACCATCCTGCCAGCTCTCGACTGTGATTAATCAGCACTCATCTTACCCGCAATATTGTTGGTTTCGACGTGTCGAGAGTTTTCATAGATGGCGGCGGCAGCTTAATCTCATGTACGCAGATACACTGAGGAAGATGAACATATCCCTAGCAACCAAACCAATCGAGACACGTTTCCATGGGATTACACCAGAGAAGCCAAGTTACCCATTGGGTAAAATCAACCTCGACGTCCAGTTTGGAACCCGAGAAAACTACAGGATAGAGAATTTGGAGTTCGAAGTCGTGGATTTCCCGTCGCAATATCATGCTTTGTTGGGACGACTAGCATATGCCAGGTTCAGTATGGCGGTACCACATTATACATATCTGTTGTGGAGGTTGCCCGGGCCCAAGGGGACCTATCACAATCAAAGGAAGTTTCGCATTAGCTCTCGATAAAATGCGACAAGGATTTTCTACTCGATCATTGTAACTTTCGGGATGCAAGGCATTATGCGGCGCTAAGGTTCATCGATTTGCATAAAAGGCCGCGCAGGAAGAGCTTCTAAGGAGCCAACTTTCAACACAACCAAGGATTCAAAAGAGGCACAGATCCACCCGACATATCCAAAGAAAACGACGTCCATTGCAGCAAACATGGATGTCGCATAGGAGCGCGGTCGTCGAGTTCCTCCGTGAGCACTCGGAAAATCTTCGCATGGTGTCCACCTGACATGCCAGGAGTACCCATGGAACTTGCCGAGCACCACCTCAATTTGGATCCTCTCGCACGACCAGTACAGCAACCTTTGCGTTTTTTGGAACCTAGCGCAAAGCCATGTTATCAGAAATAGATCGACTCAAAGATGTCGGTTTCACTGTGAGAAATATCTAGTCACATGGGTAGCTAACCTGATGGTGCCGAAACACACACAGTCCTTCATGTGCGCATCACGTGTCTCAACAAACATTGTCCCAAGGATCACTTTCCTCCCAAGGATCGATCAAATCATCAACTCCCCACGCAGATGCGAACGTCTTTCCTTCCTCGACGCATATCTGGTTATAACCAGATAAGATTAAAAGAAGAAGATGAAGTTAAAACGCGCTCATCACACCTTATGGCGTGTTTTGCTACAAAACAATGCCCTTGGGTC